>APFE030147169.1:86150-115048 GCA_000404065.3 Pinus taeda
TATATATACATATATATACCTAGTCTCAATCTTCTACAAGTTCATGTGGCAAGGAGCCAACGTGGAAAAGAAATCATATCTAAGAGCCTAGGACAAGCTTTTCCTCTCGAAGGATTTTGGCAGTCTAGTACTATGAGAACCATACGAATTAAATGTGGTCATGGGGGCTAATTTTTAGTGATGTTGGATACACGAGGGGCACATAATTATCGAAACGTATTTGGGATCAACAATACAGACAAGGAAGATTTTTGGCCACTCTACTAGTTGACCCTTCTATGCCTGTAGGATCATCCGTCTGGAAGATGGCATGTCATAATAGCCACGTCATCCGTGACCATTTATTTTGTGAAGTATGAAATGGATCCTCAACCCTCTTCTAGGATGAGTAATGGTAAGTGCTTGTATCAGAACAATATTCTGCAAGGAATGAAAAAAACATTAAACCAACAAAAAGTTAGAATGGTGGTATACTTCTAGAAAGATGATCTCGGTCAAACAAAATGGCGATTGTTGAAAATATATTGAGACACGAAGATTGAGGGGTCCATAGAAATTTGGTCAGTGTTAAATCAACTATGGCAAGAAAAACGCATCCCTATATTCCAAGCCTAAGACAAGATCAAATGGGGCTACAATACTTTGGGCTCATTTTCACTTAAGGAGGCCTAACTCATTATGGTTAACATTAGTGCCTTTCTGTGTCAAATATTTTGGGACAAATTTTAGAAATGGAAGCTATGACAAAACATCTCTCACTTTCTTTAGCTAATTCAACACAAACTTATCTTAACTTTGGACCGATTGATAAAAAATGGATATATTGGATCGTCATAATGTATGTTGCACAAAGGGAGTGAAGAAACAATGCATCACTTATTGATTGAATATCCTATTGCAAAAGAGGTGTGGGTAGTGACCAAAAATATCTCTGGACCGATTGATCGAGAGAACGATGACCTTCTCACAATGATATATTATTGTAGGTGATCTCGGTGCAAGAACCATATTGCCAATAAAGCATGGATTCTTTTCTTGGGTGTCCACCTATGGAATATATGGAAATAATGAAACATAGTGGTTTTCCACAACTGAGAACCTTTAGGCCCCTCTATATGGAAGATTGTAAAATAAAACTTTCATGAAATCATCCTGGTGAAAAAATGGGGGGATGAGGATCAATTGCAAAGTTGATGTGTATGAAACAGGGATTCTCTCCTCTCTCAATTTGTCACCTAAGATGGTAACTCATCATTCCTCGGTTTCAATATAAATCATGGCTAAATCACGATCATTCTTCATGAAATCCCCTCTGGGTTTTGTCAAAACAAATTTTGATGGGGCCTCTAAAGGTAACCCAAACACAATTTGTTTTTGTGGGATTATTCATGATTCCTTCCAATCCCTAGTGGGAATCTATGCAATTTATTGTAGAGTCACAACCAACAATGTTGTAGAGCTAAGTAGCCTTGAAAAATGCCTCCTCCTCACGCAAAGAATAGGATCTTCAAAGATTCAAATTTCAAGAGATCCAAAAATTGTAACCCATATGGCATAAAAAATAGTCAACGAGTCTTCCTCATCTAACCTCATGTACACTTGGTGATTGGAGTCATAACAAGAGTGGATAGTGACTCTAATATATAGTTTATCTTATGTTATAATAACTCATTTCCTGGGAATTGGGAAAAGGGTGACTAACTGGTTGGCGAACTGGGTTACAATCGAAAGACATCAGGACATGGCCATGAGTTCGTATTGGGACTTGAGCTTAGCTAACCTAGACCACAATGAAATGGCCACTCTCTTCCATATAATGAATCAAGACAAATCTTCCCCTGATGGGGGTGAATGCACGTCAGGCGAAATGACCTCGAGGTTTTCCCCTCAAGGCACATGATGGGCATGCTCCTTATCATAAAGGGATTAATGGGATGTGGCAGTACGTATCCGAACTTTCCAGAATAGATGATTGAAGTAATAATGTCCCCCAAACGTTGTGGGAAGTTTGAAGAGAATCAAGTGATGAGCAGTAGGTGTAGGGCATCAAGATTCAATGCAGATGACCATGCTTTCTCACCCTGGATGCTGAATAGCTGGCAATGTGTAGGGACGAATTGTTATTCAACATTCTGTTTGAGGATGGCTCTCAGGCATTCATATGACACGCCAAAGCACATTTTATTTTATTCTCATGCCTCCTTTACCGGTTTTTATTTGTGAGTGGAAGCATCGACTCCTACAAGTGGTGTATACCCCCCTCTACAATAGAATTGTGTGGCCTACAGGTAACTCTTTCTATCTAGTTGTGGTCTTCCTATGTAGTTTTTTTTTGTGGTGTTGAGGTTATGGTTGCATATGAGTGATTTTCTAGGCTCGAGAAATTATGGTTTCATGGGTGATTTTCTAGGCTCCTTTTTGTTGTTAATGAGTCTTTAGAGTCTTCAGTCTTGCCCTCCCTTAGACCCAGCCATAAGTGTACTTTATCTCAGAGCTACAACCACTTTACATCGGTCCGAGTTTATTTTTTATCTCTTATTATTAAAGGTTTTATGGGTGGGGTAGTCAAGTAATCCTTTGTTTTTAATCTTCTCTACTAGTGGTAAAATCCAACTCGGGTTGGGAAAGATTAAAGTCATCTTTGAGTTCTATGGGATTTGTTGTGCCACTGAGTTTATATCCCCTCCTCTTTGTTTGGTATATATGTCCATTGTTTGGTTTCTTATGGGAAGTGTCACTATGGAAGTTTTTTCCATTTCTGAGTATCAAGTTTCGGAAATTTGTGTTAATAGAGTTATTCCTCAATATAGAGGCTGACCTTGTAGAGTCAGAGGTTAGCAGGGGTAGGTACCGCATTGTGCCAACAACCATAATTTTTTAACTGCAATCCTTGGGAGTGTCGAGCATAAGGGGTACGTATCCCATTACGAGGGTTGCTCCCTGAGACACATGGATGTGCTGGATATCATGAAACCAATACCCAAGACACTGTGAGGAATCCATGCCAACCTGGATATCCTCAGAGATCATAGGTATGAGCATATGAATTAGCTGGTGGCTTATATGAATGACATTAAATTCAGCCAGAATGAAATTATAAAGAAGTTAGATAACATTTGTTGGAGCCAATGTCATACCAATGATCTCCTATGTGATTTGAGGGCCAGAGTTGAGCACATTTATTTCCACATGCATGAGAGAACCAACCTATTTGCAACACCTCCTTTGCATCCTCCTCAGCCACCCCTGTGATCTCATGCTCACAATTCATCTATCATTTTTGTATGATTTTGGCATGTATGGCTAATAAACCTATTGGAAATAAAGGTATAATGGAAACATCTTATGCATACTCTGACTCTCCTAGCTAACAAATCCGGTCGAGGTTAAGTTGGCAGACTTGTCGAGACACATTCTGTAATATGTATATTCATGATAATATAATAGAAGCAATTTCACTAACAAATAACAATAATAATTAATTCATATAATTAATAATAATAATTAATAACTAATTAATTACAAATAATATTTTTTTTTGTAAGAAAACATATTTACCTTATATTAACGAGACAAAACGTTACGCGGTTTTCATGCAAGAGTGAATTTTGTTCCTTTTCATGAGGAAACAGGAGATGAAAACTGAAAGAATCTACGTCAATAAGGATAAATCAGAGCTCACAGGTCATACAATTTAAAAAAGTAAAAAATAAAATACTGGCAGTTAAGAGGAAACGTAATCGTTAGATCTATCATTAAATTTTTTTTCATGAGAAACCAAAATTGGTGTTAAGCCAAAAACATTAGTAAATGTTGAGGTTCTCTCTCCCATCCACACATAAATAAACATGGAAGGCAGCCTTCCATGATGCCATAACGGACTAAGAGAACCAACCTGAAAATCAACAAAGGTTGGTGTGCTACATTTTGCTTCATTGGAATAACATGGTTGGCACACTGGTGGCACATTATGCATGGGTGTTCCCTTCAACTTGCATGTTTTGAGTGTCTGTCAGAAGCTGCTCCAAGATGTAGTAGCCATAGGGACTGGGACGAGGAGGGTAGGAAGGAGGAGCATCGACCACTGAGGGGACAGGACCATGGGGGGATGGTAATGGGCCATGGGAGTGTAGGGGATGGGCATTGATGAGGAGTCGATGAAAGGGGAATGTGAAGGAGAGTGAGAAAGAGAAGAGCAGGAAGGAATGTTTGGTGGAAATTTAATGGAGAGGACTTTGCCCAGACATCTAAGTGAGGCGAAAGAGTGTCTCTAGTGGGATGAGATCTCATTTATCCAACAACTCTATCCTTAATTTGGAAAATGATGAGGTTCTAGAGAGCCTAGAGCATCAGACGAACTCAATGAGTATATGCCCCCTCCATAGCAAGAAAATCTCTTCTAGTGGACTTCGATATGCTGTAATAGAAAATCACAGGAATGGTTTTATTCTCAAAGGTGGTGGGGAGATGCCCATGACCTCTACCTCTGCCCCTGTCTTGATTCATTTTTTAATGGCAACAAAGCAGGGTCGTGGTGTTAGAGCCATAGGGAGCACTGGAGGGAATGACAGAGGGAGAATGAAGCATGGAGAAGAGAATTTCCATCATGTTTGTTAATTTATTGCAATGTCATGGGAGCAGAGTAGCCTAGTATGTGGACAACAAGATCTAGAAAGATGGAGTAAAGGCCATGATTACCACTTGGTGAGGGAAGCAAGCCAACTAGAAGCTGTAAATGGGAGGACTTAAGAATTGTGTCAGTGGTCTCAAGAGCACCTGAATCCAGGTAATAATAATATTAATTAATAGTAATAATAATCATAATAATAATTTATTAATTATTTAAGTAATAGAGTTCATAATGCTAATAATAATTAGTAATTATGATTAATAACTAATTAAGACTAATTAATTAACTAATATATATAATTATGATTATTTAATTCTAATTAATTGATTAAATATTAATTAATTATTTCATTGATTATTAATTAATTGATCATAGTTCATTATTTATGATTAGTATATAAATAGTTATAAATAATTTATTTATTAATTACAGTAATTTGACTTATTAATTAGGAAAAATAATTCATTAATTCAACCATGTTTTATAAAACCAATCATGGTCAACCAAGGTCCAACGTCGCATTGTTACAAGGATTGTCTGAATAGGAAAATCGACCATAGTCAACCATGGACAACCATCTTTATTTTAGGGTTTATAATATTTATCTTAGGTTTTATATAAATTAGGTTTATAATATTAGTCCCTCATGTTTAATATTATTCCCTTGGGTTCATAATCCCTTAGGGTTTTATTTTTAATCCCTTGGGTTTAATATTCCCTTGGGTTTATAATGTCAATCCCTTGGGTTTATTAATCTAAGAGTTCATATTGCTATGGTTTAATATTATCCCCTTCCATTTTTAGTACTAATCCCTTTGGTTTATAATATCATTTATGGTCGACCATTCGTCAATCTATAGAAATTCCTGCGAATCTAATTCTGATACCATATAGAAATTCCTCGTACATTCAAACTGGTAGTTGTAATAAGCTAAAACAAATAACTTGAATCTACTCTACTCGTTAGTAGAAACGATTAATCGATCACGAAATCATGAAGCATATAAGAGAAAGAATTCAATGAGGATATTACATAATGATTTCCTAGGGAAAGCCAAAGCTAAAAACCCCTACTATCTGTATATTGCATTGGTTGGAAAAACATGAGAAGATTACAATGTTTTTCTCAATCCCGAGAAACCTTTGCACTATATTTATCTGTCTCAATGCTTCCTAAGATGACAGTGGCCAACGCTTAGCCAATTTCCTATCCTTACAATCTATTACTTCATTGCATTGTTAAATGAGGAATTAGGTCATTATTTAATAAGAATATTTCTCCACTAGATTGAGTAGTTAATTTAGGCTCTTCCTCTAACTGCATGCACTATCTATACAATTCGGATAATTATACAACTGATAGTACATTGTCCCTGAACTCTAATATCAGTCGGGTTTTTCTCAAATCTAGCATGCATGAGTTAATTATGAGTGAATCTTCAGTTTACTGGTTGATCACTGCAAGCAACAGCACACTCGACTTCAAGTAGAACCACACTACTTCAAGGAGCACCACACTATAATTTAGGTAGAACCACACTACACATCAGGAAACACCACACTGCACTTCATGTAGCATCACACATGACTACAGGTAGCATCACACTACTATACCTCCCACTAGTTCGCCATTAGTTAGAACTAGGTTAACTCACTTTAACTTAGTTAAAGTGAATTAATTAATTACAACTCAAAATAAACTCAACCAGGGATCCTATAATGTAGGAGACACTTTTCATGTCTTTAGTTATACTCTCAAATTGAATTAACTGAGTTAATCAAATCAAATTAACTTAGTTTACTAAAAAAGGTTGTCTTGAGATGTGGTATTACAATTTTATTCCTAATTTAATTCAAGGACAAATTAAATGAGGATCTTTCTTGATGCTATTTTTTACATTAATTTTTGCTACTTTCAACAATCCCTCTCAACAATAAAGGGGTTCACATCTATCCCAATCCAGTACCCATGGAATGTTCTCCATGCAAATCCTGTCACTATTGTTGTTGTTACTACAACATCTACGACCAAAAAAAAAAATCCAAAAAAAAACTGAATCAACTATCTCTCCAAGTGTCTACTAGAAAAACTGTGATGTTGTTGGCTCTGCTCTTTAGCATATTTCTCTAGTGTCAACACTTCCCCCTCTCGTCAATATCCAACTGACATTAATCCTCCTTGTACTTAATACTTTGTGCCCCCCAAGAAAGGTAATCATCAATGAGAAAAAAAAAACCTTAATGGACCCTGCCTAAATTTCTACACTCTTGGGACTGTTTCTTCACATCACCCCACCTCTCACCTAGAGGTATGGCTGCATGTGCTCCCTCTTCCCACA
The DNA here is from genome assembly GCA_000404065.3 of Pinus taeda. Taxonomy (NCBI): domain Eukaryota; kingdom Viridiplantae; phylum Streptophyta; class Pinopsida; order Pinales; family Pinaceae; genus Pinus; species Pinus taeda. Next base: position 93,120 of record APFE030147169.1, read on the forward strand.
TGTCTCTATATATCCCCCTACTGGAAGTCTCTACTTGAGTGGTTGGTTCTAGCATGTATCCTCTCTACTTCTCCAATTCTCGTTGCTCCACAATTTGTTAAGGTTGCTTCAGAGGCTACATCTTTAGAGGTAATTGATACTCCCTCTCAACCACTAGGCATCTAACCTTTTCCTTTCACCTCAAGGCTTTTCATTCATGAGCTAAATCTGATATAAGCATACTATTGTTGCTACTTCTCTATTGTTTCTTATGCACCGTTCCTAAAAACATTGCAATAATGAATCTAATCGCCCCATATCCAAAAGTACAAACTTAAAAAGGGATACGCCCTCTAAGTCTCAACCTCCATGTGGGAAATATCTCTTCTCCTCAATCTACTAATGTTCATAATCAAAAATCCTTTTTGTGTCACTAAATATTGAATCATTGATCTGACCACTAGCAACCTTCTAGCTCCATTAAGAGGTGTGCATCTACATCATATCTATCATGAACTAGAGCTCCATCAATATGCTAGGAAAAATTTGGATTCTTCTCGTATTTTTAGAATCATCTCTGATACTATCTAGAAATTTATACAAATCTAGCTGTGATACCATTTAGAAATATCTATAAATCTAGCTTCGATACCATGTAGAAATTTCTACAAATCTATCTATGATACCATGTAGAAATTCCTAGTAGACTCAAACTCATAACTGTAATATGCTAAAATAAAATACTTGAATCTAATCTACTGATCAACATAAACAATTAATTGATCACAAAATCACGAATCATACAAGAGAAATAGTTTAATCAAAATATTACACAATGATTGCCTAGGGAAATTCACAACTAAAAACCATTGCTAACTGTATATTGCATTAGTCATAAAAGATGACAAGATTACGACACTTTTCTCAATCCCAAGCAAGCTCTACACTATCTCTATCTATCTCACTACTTCCTAGGTTGACTCTGGCCAACACATAGCCAATTCCCTACCTTTCAAAGCTCCTACTTCCTTGCAATGTTCATTGAGGAATTACGCCCTTGTTTAATATGAATTTTGCTCCATTGGATTGCGTAGTTCCTTTAGGATCTTCCTATCAAAGCATGCACTATCTTTATAATTTAGATAATTATACAACTGATAGTACGATGTGCCTGAACTCCAATACCAGTTATTTATTTCTTAGATTTGGTATGCATGGGTTAATTATGAATGAATATTCAATTTACTGGTTGATCAATGCACGGAGCACCACACTAGACATCAGGTAACTCCACATTACTTCAAGCACCACCACATTGAACCTCAAGCAACACCACACTAGACTTCAGGTAGCTCCACACTACTTCAAGCAACACCACATTGAACTTCAAGCAGCACCACACTATACATCAGGCAACACCACACTGCACTTCAGGCAGCACCACACTACACTTTAGGTAGCATTACACTGCACTTCAGGTGACACCACACTCGACTACAAGCAAGACCGCACTACTAGACCTGCCACTAGTTCCTCCATCAATGTGAACTTATTTCACTCACTTTAACTGAGTTAAGCTGAATTAATTAATGACAACTCAAAATAACTCAACCATGTCTCCTATAATGTAGGAGACACTCTACATGTCTCTAGTTAGATTCTCAACTCGAATTAACTAAACCAACTAAGTCAAATTAACTTAATTAACTAATACGAGTTGTCTTCAGATGTGGAATTACAATTTTATTCCTAATTTAATTCAAATACAATATTATCAGGATCCTTCTCCATGTTATTTTTAACATTTCTTGTTCCTATTTTCAACATAATCATGGTCAACCATGGTCAATCATGTTTTCTGAAATCCATCATGGTTAACCATGGTCCAATGTCACATTGTGACAAATATTGTCCGAATATCAAAAGCAACCATAGTAACCATGAATCAACATCACACTATGACAAAGATTCTCTCAATATGAAATTCAATCATGTGCAAGCATGGTCAACGATGCTCCAATGTCGTGTTGTGACAAATATTATCTCAATATGAAAACCAACCATGGTTAACCATTTTTTTTCTTTTTATTGTTTATTATATTTATCTTGGGGTTTATATATCTTGGGTTTATCATATTCATCCCTTGGGATTAATATTATTATCTTGGGTTCATAAGCCCTTGGGGCTTTAGTATTAATCCTTCAAGTTTAATTATTTCTCGGGGTTTATCATATAAATCCCTTGGGTTTACTAATCTAAAGGTTCAACTATGGTTGAGTGTGGTCCAACATCGCATTATAACAAATATTGTCTCAATTTGAATATCAACCATGGTCAACCATGTTTATTTAAGGGTTTATAATATTGACCTTAGGGTTTATATGCCTTGGATTTATATTACTCCCTTGGGCTTAATATTATTCCCTTGGGTTTATAATGCCTTGGGTTTTTAGTATTAATTCCTTTGGCTTATCATATAAATCATGGTCAACCCACATGGGCTTCACTAGGGTAGAAATATCGTTCACGTGCATTGATATTGGGGAATATATATGGAGGGAAAATGACATAATATATTGAGCATATAATATGAGGTTAAAGGTTTTTATATTAGGAGGTATAATAAGCGGAGCTCAAAGTTAATGAAAAAATACAAAGGGGTATAAAATGGTTAATGAAAAAATGGATACCTATAATAACTAGTGAAAGTAGGGGTTTTTTAAATTGGGAAGGTGTATTGGGTTCATATCTGTAGGGTTTAAATAATGTTATTTTTAGAGTTATTTTCCAATATGTAGTCAAATTAAGGGTATTTTTTAGTATTCCATAAATGCACGTGCTATGTCAGAGGTTCATTGAGTGAATCCCCCATGGGTCAACCATGTTTTATAAAAGAAATTGTTTTCAACCATGGTCCAATGTTGCATTCTGTTAAAGATTGTCTCAATATGAAAATCAACCATGGTCACCATGGTCCATCTTTATATTGTGAGAAAGATTTTGTTGATATGAAAATCAGTCATGGTCAACCATGGTGATACGTTGCATTATGACAAGGATTTTCTCAATATGAAAATCAACCATGGCGAACTATGGTTAACAATGTTTATTTCAGGTCTTATAATATTTATCCTAGGACTTATATACATTGGGTTTATAATATACATCGCCTGGTTTTAATATTATTCCCTCCGGTTCATAATCCCCTTGGGTTTTAGTATTAATACCTTCGGTTTATAGCATAAATCCTTTTGGTTTATTAATCTAACGGTTAAACTATGGTTGAGCATGTTACGACATTGGATTGTGACAAAGATTGTCTCAAAAATAAAATGAACCATGGTCATCCAAGTTGATTTAAGGGTTTATAATATTTATCTTAGGGTTTATATACATTGGGTTTGTATTATTCCCTTGGGTTTAATATTATTCCGTTATGTTTAATACTATCCCTCGGGTTTATAATCCCTTGGGTTTTTGGTATTGATCCCTTGAGTTTATTATTTCCTTCGGATTATAATATCAATGATGGTTAACCATGATCATTCATGGTCAACCATGGTCAACTATGGTCAATCATATTCATCCATGGCTAGCCATGGTCAACCATGGTTCAATGTAATATTGTGATAAAGACTTTCTCGATATGAAAATCAATCATGGTAAACCATGTTCCTATGTTGCATTGTGACAAGGATTGTCTCAATATGAATATCAACCATGGTCAACCATGTTTATATTATGGTTTATAATATTTGTATTAGGTTTTATATACATCGGGTTTATAATATTGATCCCTTGGGTTTAATATTATTCCCTTGGGTTTATAATATCAACCCCTTGGGTTTCTGAATTTAGAGGTTCATATTTCCAGTGTTTAATATTATTCTCTTGGGTTTATAAAATCAATTCCTTTTCATTATTAATATAAGGGTTCATACTCCTAAGTTTAATAGTATTCCCTTGGGTTTAATATTATTCATTTGGGTTTATAATCCCTTATTTTTTTGGTGTTAATCACTTTGATTTATTATTCCCTTGTGTTTATAATATCAATGATAGTCAACCATGGTCAATCATGGTCAACCATGTTGTATAAAATCAATCATGGTCAACCATTCTCCAATGTCACATTGTGACAAATATTATCTCAATATGAAAATCAATCATGGTCAACCATGGTCCAATGTTGCATTATGACAAAGATTATATCGACATGAAAATTAATCATGGTAAAGCATGTTAAACTATTCTCCAACGTCACATTATGATAAGGATTGACTTAATATGAAAATAAACCATGGTCAATGATGATCAACCTTGTTTATCTTACGGTTTATAATACTTATCTAAGGGTTTATTTACCTTGGGTTTATAATATTAATCCTTTGGGTTTAATATTAGTCCCTTGTGTTTATAATATCAATCCCTTGGGTTTATTAATATAAAGCTTCATATTCCTAAGGTTTAACATTATTCCCTTGTCCTTTTTATTCCATTGGTGTTACAATACAATCCCTTGGGTTTATTATTCCCTTCGTTTTATAATATCAATCATGGTCAACCATGGTCAACCATGTTTTATAAAATCAATCGTGGTTAACCATGGTCCAATGTCACATTGTGACAAAGATTGTCTCAATATGAAAATTGACCATGAACCGACTTCACATTGTGACAATGATTGTCTTGATATGAAAATCATTCATGGTAAAGCATGGTCAACCATAGTCCAATGTTGCATTGTGACAAGGATTGTCTCAATATGAAAATAAACCATGGTCAAATGTGTTTATTTTACACTTTCTAATAGTTTTCTTAGGGTTTATATTCCACGGGATTATAATAATAATGCTTTGGGTTTAACATTATTCCCTTGTGTTCATAGTCCCTTGGGGTTTTAGTATTAATCATGTGGGTTTATAATATTGATTGCTTGGGTCGAATAATCTAAGTGTTTAATCATGTTTGATCAAGGTCCAACATGGCATTGTGATAACTATTGTCTGAATATGAACATAAATAATGGTCAACCATGTTTATTTAATGGTTTATAATATTTATCTTAGGGCTTATATACCTTAGGTTTATATTATTCCCTTGGGTTTAATATTATTCCCTTGGGATTTTAGTATTAATCCTTTGGGTTTATTATTCCTTTGTGTTTATAATATCAATCATGGATAATAATGGTAAACGATGTGTTGGGCACCAAATTGGCCTATCTTTTCACTCCATCTCCACTCCTCTTTTCATCCATTTTGTATTCATTCACATACATTTAGTATGTAAACTATGAGGTAATTGCCCTTTATCGTCTCTTGGGATATTTAATTAATGAAGTAGAGTCACGAAGGTTTACCTATGCGAACCACTAAAACATGTTATGACCACAGATGATGGAGCGCAGGTGTTGACCTCACAACATATCGTAGCAGCTCCGCAATTCACAACAACTGATCGACCATGATGAAACAACATAACTGATTTGTAGATGTTCTCAAACCATTTTGGACCATTTTTTTTCTTCCTCTCTCGACACTAGTGTTGTGCTGAACTGATGTATATCTTTTGCCATATAGTTGCCAGGTTATGGGAGAGATGTTACTCCCCTTTGTACTATATAAAATACGGGTCATTCATGTACAAGGGGTTAGTCAGACCATACATTGTATTGTAACAACATTGTTCAGATTAATAAAATACAACCCTTTTTGCTAGTCTCTCTTTTGTTGTGAGTAATGTAGCTTTGATCATAGACCTAGGCCCGCTCTTCTGATCAGATGCTGTGTGTTTCCTTGTTATGTGTGTATTGTTCATTGTTGTGTTTATTTGTTAATTATTGTTTCAGATTCTTTAGATCACTGTGAATACCTGTTTAAGTTCTGCAGTTGAGTTTCTATTTTTGTTTCAGCAATGCATTGATTTGGTAATCATGAACCCTTGGTCGATGACAAATTGTAACCTTTCCCCTGAATATACCTTACGTGTTTCCTTGAAAATAATATGCACCCAGATTGATACATTAACGTAGGAAAAGGGGTGAATAAATCGTTCTTACCTGGACACCAATACGATGGTCATTATTGGTCAACCATGGTTAGCCATTTTTTATAAAATCATTCATGATCAACCATGGTCCAACATCAAATTGTGACAAAGATTGTCTCAATATGAAAATCAACAATAGTGAACTATGGTCCAACGTGACATTGTGAAAAAGATTGTCTAGCTATGAAAATCAATCATTATCAACCATGGTCCAACATTGCATTGTGATAAGGATTGTCTCAATATGAAAATCTTCCATGATCAACCATGGTCAACCAAATTTATTTTAGGGATAAAATATATATCTAAGGATTTATATACATTCGGTTTATAATATTAACCCCTTGGGTTTAATATTATTCCTTCGAGGTTTAGTACTTATCCTTTTGCTTTATTATTCCCTTGGGTTTATAATATCAATCCCTTGGGTTTATTAATCTAAGGGTTCATATTCCTATGGTATAATATTATTCATAGGGTTTGTAATATTAATCCTAGTGTTTATAATCATTGTAAACCATGATAAATCATTGTCAATCATCTTCAACCATGGTTAATTGTGGTTAATCATGGTCCAATGTCACATTGTAACAGAGATTGTCCCAACATGAAAATCAACCATGGTCAAGTATTATCAACGATGGTCCAACATCGCATTGTGGCAAAGAGTTTCTCAATTTGAAAATGAATCATAGTCAACCATGGTCAACCATGATCCTACCTCACATTGTTCAAATATGGTTGACATCGTTAAATATTGTGAATCGTTGTTAACCATGGTCAATAATTGTCCAATGTCACATTGTAACAAATATTGCCTCAATATGAAAATCAACAGTGGTTAACCATGGTCAATCATGGGAAACCATGGGCAACAATGGTCCAACATCATAGTGTGATAACGATTGTCTCAATACAAAAATAAACCATTGTTAAACATGGTCAATATTTGTCAACAATCATGGTCACATTGTAATAAAGATTGTCTCTTGGCCTAATGTCACATTGTGACAACTACGGTCAACCATGGTCCAATGTCACATTGTAAAAAATATTGACTCAATATGAAAATCAACTATGTTCATACATGGTTAACCATGGTCAAGCATAGCCAACCATGGTCAATAATTATGGTCACACCATGACAAAGATTGTTTCTTGGTCCAACAACACTTTGCGACAACTAGGGTCATTAATGGTCAACCATGGTCTAACATCTTATTATGGAAAATATTATCTCAATATGAAAATCAACCACCTTCAACCATGGACATACATCACATTGTGATAAACACTATCTACACATGAAATTTAATGATGATCAACCATGGTCCAACGTCACATTGTGACAAAATTTGTGTTAATATGAAAATCAATCATGTCCAACCATGGTCAACCTTGACTGTTTTAGGGTTTATAATATTTACCTTGGGCTTTATGTACCTTGGGTTTATAATATTTATATTAGGCTTTATATACCTTTGGTTTATAATATTAATCCCTTGGGTTTACAATATTAATCCCTTGGGTTTAATATTATTCCCTTGGGTTTTTAGTATTAATTCCTTGGATTTACAATATCGATCCATTTAATAATATAAGGGTTCATATTCCTAGGGCATAGTATTATTGATAGGGTTTATAATATTAATCATAGTGTTTAATATAAATATTTTTAGTTTACAAGCAATTAGGTTTATACTATAAATCCCTTCGGTTTATAATATTAATAATCACCGAATTTAGGATTTTGTGATCCGTATATTATTTGTCAAGAGGTATTTCAGTGATAATAACAATATAGGTAATTCGTCGACACATTTCAAACCATCTAGTGTGTTGAAAATAACAACAAGAAATATTAAAAATAACATCAATAAAAATCATAACTTAATTTGTCCTTGAAGTTAATTCGGAATTAAATTATAATTCTAATTCACATAGCATCTTATTATAGTTAACTAATTTAATTTCACGTAGTTGACTTAGTTAATTTGAGATGGGAGTTTATCTAGAGTCATCTAGAGTGGTTCCTAAATTTTAGGGGCCCAGGTTGAGTTCTTTTGAGTAGTAATTATTTACTTCAGTTTAACTCGGTTGAATTCAGTTAAATTAGTTCCAATTGATAGAGGAATTAGTGGAAGATCTAGTATTAAGGTGTAATGTGCAATATTGGGGTGTAATATAGCATTTCTCAACCAATAAACTAAAGATTCACTCATAATTAACTAAAGAATGTAATACGAGAGAAAGGCCTAGTTGAGATTATAGTTGAAGCAGAGTGTACTATGAGCTGTAAAATCATGTACATTAAATAGATGGTATATGAAATCAAAAGAAGGCCTCAAATATATCATTCCTTAACTAGAAAACTCACTAATTTTAGCCAATCGAATTTAATATAAAAGGATGAATGAAAGAAAAAATTTAATCATTGTTTTGGTGAATGGAAGATGGCGAGACCAAGTAATAGGGAGCGCAAGTTTGTGCGTAGAGCTTGTGAGAGAAAGGTGTGCCAACAGAAGCGTATGCACAGATTAGTAGAGAAATAGATAGAGAGAGTGCAAAGGTTGCTCAAGCTTGAGGAAAGCATGTTGAAAATAATACTGCGAGGGGGTTGAATCAATATTTACAAATAAATAATTTTCTCAATTCCATATTCAGATTTATATACACTACTTCAGTGAAGGAAACGTGCATGTGCACACAACTGTTCTTAGGGCAACAAAGGTATATCTAATGAACTTATGATTCAGTTAATTCATGATATGTTGATATTTATTCAGTGCAACAGTAATTTATTAAACATGAATTAGTAACCATGTGCAGTAATAACATAATAAACCATCACACATAAGAAACACACATGAACACCATCATTTAAGGTGGAAACCCAATGCAGGAGAAAAAACACCTGTTGTTGTTGTCATTGTCTTTTTTTAATATAAATAATAATCTATTTACAATCTTATGTTGGTGCATACTCACACCAATACGCAGGCACCCACTTGCAGAAGGCTACAAGCTTCTCTCATTCTCCAGCTTCTACTAGAAGCGAACTACAACCCCCTAGCTCTTGTACTAGCCAATATGTTTACTAGTATGTAGGCACTGGTCTACAGAAGGGTAAAACCTTCATTCTTTCTCTAGCTGCTACTGGAAGGGAGCTCCAACCCCCTCATTAAATCACCAACCACTACTACAAGGAGGTTTCAACTTCCTCACTAAAGGCTCGAACCCTCAGTATCCTCTAGGGATCATACTTCATAAAATTTCATACTGGATAGTCCTAGTACACAGCAGCACACTATGAAGGCTATATTTCATCAAATTTTCACACTGGACTTATCAGTAACATTGAAGCTCAAAATCGACCACCACTGCAATACATCCAGTAAATACATCTGCATCAACCAATCAATGAAACTCAATCATCAATCTCTGATATAACTAAAACCCAATCATCAATCTCTGAATCAACCATAATTGAATCAATCAATCACTGAAACCTATGACATACTGAATCGAACAATCTTTGACAGAACTAAATCAACCATTCATTCAAACTTAGTCAAATTGAATTAATCAACTAGAACGCACAGATCATTGTAACTAGCACATAGATCTGAACCCAGAACATTGCATCAATAATCAGAACCAATTCTAAACAAAAAGGTCATGTGTTAGAATGTATAATATCCTTCAATGAAGACAATCAGTGTGTATACGTGACTTCCTTTAGCCCAACATAGGTATACCTCTAAAGATACTAAATCATAAAATATCTAAACCAAAAATTGTACCAATCAATGACATTCTCAAGATCTACTATCATATTACAGAGTTCTAAACAGATAGAAGCAAGGATCACCTTTCTTTCTCAATCAATGAATCAACCAGAATTAATCTCCTTATACAATCAATTTTACTTTCAGATATAATGAAGACATCATTGACAAACAATAGTAAAACAACAACACTGATTAGATAGATCATTCATCCATGAGCAACAAGATTTTCTTCTACATATGCCACTTGGAAGTGTTGAACCATCATGTATACATGCCTTCAATAAGGCAAACGAGCGTATAGATCTGCAAATAAAAACTTATAACTTCACAATTGTTCTAGACTTCATATATGCCCATATCATAGCATTTAAAGAATAGACCATTTTTAGCACTCATATCTATCCTATCCATTATCATATGGCATAATGATAATTCGTTATGATCCTAATTCGTCATTAGATCTCATCCATCATCAAACACTTAGGTCGATACTTAGTCTAGATCAAGGAAAGCATCAGAAACCATAACATGCATATTTTCTTTTGATTTTAAACTTCATAATATATATATTACTTCTACACTTAGCCCTTTTATCTTCTCCTCCTTATATATTTTTATCCCTTCTCAATACCTCGGACCAAAACAACACTTAGAACCTATGGTATTCGTTGATGAGATCAAGTAGCCATTATTCTGCTCAATATTGTGGGTAAATACCATGGTATTGAAACTTGGTATTCCTTAATCTTGAATTTCCTTGATTTTCCAACCCATACACACTTTTCCGGTTGTGAAAGTGCATGCATATATATACACTCTTTTTGTATAGTGAACTCATGTGTATACACAATTTTTGTACAACGAACCCGCATGTATACGCTCTTTTTGTACACTCAACCCGCGTATACAGCTTAACATAGCTGAAAATGTTTTTTTTTTTTAAACTTTTTGATTTTGATCTATAGTCCTTTGTTCCTTCATCCTATTATTTTGTACCGTTACATTGGTCCCTCTGAATAGACCTGTTATAATGTGATTTTCCATTGTACATTACTTCTGAATAGTCTCCTTTTAATTGCACTGCATTTTGTCACATCTACAAACACAACTGCCATGTATTCTATCACATCTGATATCTCTCATGTAGATTCATCTAGTTACATAGATTCATCTAGTTACCATATACAAGTGAGTTGTCATGCTACAAGTGGGTTGCCATCAAGTACAACACTGGCATCATAATGTGAACAATCTCCCCCTTTGGACTTGATGGCAACCATATTGGTGTTGATTACTTCGAGTTGTATAACCTATTAGATGTATTAATCAAAACCAAGATACTCTCCGCCTTTGACTTGAAGAGAAAAGTGCGGACCAAAAATTTCTCTCGTTTTGATATCAAGGACAAAGGGCTGACCAAAATGAAGATTTCTACATCTGAACAATTGAATATTAACATTGATCATGCTCCCCCTAGGCACGTGATGAATTATCTGATTAAGATCCCCCTTTGTACATGCTCAGATGCACTAAACCATCCATGATTCCCCTCAGCAAATGCAAAGCCTGCAAAAATATTTTCCAAAATAATAACATGACTCTATAACTCAACTATGACCTTCCTATCACGAATGACTCATACATACATTAGTCTTGCAACCAAGTGGGGATATACCAAATTTGAGTCATCTACCCAACCAAGTGGGAATATAAAAATTATTTAAACATGACTGAAATATAACAATTATTGCATCATCCTTCCCATGCATAGTGGGGGTACAAAGTATATCATATGACCAAAAATGACACATTAAAAAACTATGATAGATAGAGACATATTAATACATCATGGGCCTTTATATGACCTTTACATCAAGTGATATACATGACATTTATAACAAAGATCATAGATCTGAACAAGACCATAATTGTCATCAACATATCATACACCATATTTGATATGCACCATAAGCATCTATCAGCAACATCCAGACCAACAACCTGTATATATCTATCATCATTTCCCAAGATATGACATTGTAAATAACATCAACCTATGACAAAGTATGGCACATATAGATATCTACTCATCCTCTTTATCTCATCAAGATCAACTTTCTCTGTTTCCTTAGTAGAGAGGGCCTTTCCATAACCTTCCATGAATCAACTAAGAATATGTCATATCTTCGAGCAATGACACAAAAATCATTCACATCATATCATATGCATGTGAAAACACCATAGTTATCATCTATGATCATAACATCATCATCAATAACTGCATGATATTTCGACAAGAACCCTCAATATATCAACCATGTATCATCACTAGGAAACATCCCACATCTGATAAGCATCATCCATGATAATCAACATATGTGAGTATGAAACCTACCATCATAAAGTAAGAAGTCATCATCATTATCTGACTAAGTAAGCCATGTATCCGAATATCCATGTCCTGAAATAGCTATGTTTTCATGAGACCTATATTAACACCATTCTCTTGGCCAACCAACAATATTTATCAATATGAAACCAGCATAATGTGTATCCATCAAAGAGATAGCAATAGGTATCTAGAAAATGATGAGATTATAGTCATTTGTCTATCTTTCTTGATACCATCAACAACAACTATCCTCAACCATGTGAGAAGCAACAACTATAGGAATCCTCATCCATAACTACACCATATGAAGTTTATGCATCTTTGAAGGCATGATGACAACATCATAAAAAAAATGACACTTATCAAGTAACAAAGTTGTGTACTCAAGATTTGTTCTTATCCTTGTCCTTATGAATATCACCATGTAAGCAACATACCATATGTAATTTATGCACCATCAAAAGGGTCACCCAGAATCATCCATAAATTTGATCTGAATAACAACTATGTGGCGCAAGAAATATAAGTATCAATTGTTATTTCATCATAGGCAACTCATGATTGCAACATAGCATGACGTATCATTTAAGAAATTCAACAACATAAGTACCAAAGACTTCTAAACATAATTTAAATACTGCATTATTAGAAGAATAGCATATTCTCCCCCTAAACTCATATCCACTATTCACAGTTAGATTTGATCACAACATATATCAGTAAGAATCATCAAGACATCATCATCAACTAGTTATACATCAAGTCATCGACAACTTGTGAGGCTCAAAATCACTTCTCAGTAACATCCACAGGCTATAGTCATCAATCATCTAGACAGAAGGGATAGTTGATAATTTTTTGAATCATATTAAGCCCTATTTCTGGCTCTATCCCACTTCATATTCATCAAACCAACATATACGTGACTGTGTAGCTTCTAACTTGTGTATATAAACAACTTGTCTTCATGATAACTTTGTATGAGAATTGTAATACTGAAGTTTCACACTTTCAGCTCCCCTTCAGTCTATTATGTTTGTATACTGAACTATGCCACATCTTTCTAGCTATACTTCCTTCTTTTTCCATACCTTGGAGTGGGATGATGTTTTCTCCTTTTGGTATGTTGGCCCAAATTTTCTCCTGCATTCTTTTGCTATATACCCAAACTTGTTACAAGCATAAAAAATCTTATATCTTTCATATTACCTCTAAATCAATCAAAGGCTTTGTGACCAAACATATTGCATCAAAAACAATATCCCTTAAAGTACCTCGAAGTTGATGATCTTTCTGTGTGACATTTATTAGCTTGAACCATTCTATTTCGGCATCTCGCTGGAGCATGTCAAAAATTATGACATATAAAAAATTCAAATTATTCGTCATAATAAATAACTGATTATCACTTCCATAGTTAGGAGCAAAAGATTTTCTTTGAAGTCTTTCTTTCCATGGTTGTTGATGGTTTTGACCTCTTATCTCCTTGTTGAGTATTTCATATTTTTGTTATAGTTCTTTGTCTTATATTGTAAGCTAGATTCACCTTCAATAGTTTCATGAAAACCAAGACAAGGTTAGATGATAAGAGACCTTTGACTACTAAGAATATTATCCAAAAACTTAGTACTATCTTGAAATCATAACAATTTATCCTTTTCTTCTAATTTACCTTTTAATATATTTACTTCAACCTAATATTTCTCTTCCTTTTCCAGATATTGCTTCTTCATGATTTCTTCAACCTTTCTGCCTTCTTCCCCTTGTTGCCTTAATTTGAGAATCTGATTTTCTTGTTCTTCATCTTCTTGTGGTAGTTATTCATTCTTCTTATTTAAATTTTCAAGATCTTCCATTAGAGAGACAATCTCAGCTTCAAGACTTTTATAGTAACTCGATCTTTCTATAAGTTTCTTGATTGTTGTATCCTTTTCATTTACTTCATTTATCAATGATGTCACTTCATCCCGCAACCTTTGAAATTGATATTCCTTTTCCTTGTATTGCTTCCTTACCTTGTTTCCTTCTCCCAACTGAGCTTTTAACCTAGTGGCTTCTTATTTGTAGGCACATTCCCTTTTGTCAGTTACATATTTTTTATCTCTAATTGTGTTTGTGCAAGTTTTAAAGTCTTCCTCTATTTGATTTATTTTTCTTTCACCCATAAGAGGAAATCGAGTTGTTTCACTCTCACATTCATTATCTTCAAATGAACAGAGAAATGTATCACTAGAGGATGACAAATTCATAGAAGGATACAACATTCTCTCATTCTCTAGCTTCTACTAGAAGGGAGCTACAACACCCGAGCTCTTGTACTAGTTGATATGTTTACTAGTACGTAGGCGACAACCTAAAGAAGGCTACAATCTTCACTCCTTCTCCAACTTCTACTAAAAGGGAGCTCCAATCCCCTCATCAAATCACCAACCTACTAGAAAGAAGCTTTGACTTCCTCATTAAAGGCTCGAACCCTCGGTATCCTCCAGGGACCATGTTTCATAAATTTTCATACCGAATACTCCCAGTACACAATAACATAATATGAAGGCCACAGTTCATCGAATTTTCAGACTGGACCCATCACTAACATTGAAGCTCAAAATCAATCATCACTACAATACATACAACAAATGCATTTGCATCAACCAATCACTGAAAGTCAATCATCAATCTCTGATATAACTGAAACTCAATCATCAATCTCTGAATCAACCATAACTAAGTCAGTTAATAAGCGAAACCTATGACATACTGAGTCAAACAATCACTGAAACCTCAGACACATTGATTCAAACAATCTCTAACATAAATGAATCAACCGTTCATTCAAACTTAGTCAAATTCAACCAATCAACTGGAACATACAGATCAGTTTAACCAGTAAACAAATTTGAACCCAAAACACTGAATCAACAATAAGAACCAGCTGTAAATAGAAAACTCACGTGTCAAAATGTATTCGCTCCTTCAATAAAGCCAACCAGTGTGTATACGCGATTTCCTTCAGCCCAACCAGTGTATACCTCTATATCACAAATAGCATCAATCAGTGACATTCTCAATATCTAATGTCATATTAAAGATTTCTAAATAGATAGCAAGAAGGAACACCCTTCTTTCTTAATAAATCAATCAACAAGACTTAATCTCCTTATGCAATCAATTTCACTTTCATATCTAATGAAGACATTATCGAAAAAAAATAGTAAAACACCAACATTGATTAGATAGATCATCCATCCCTGAACAACAAGCTTTTCTTCTACATATGCTACTTGGAAGTGTCCAAATAGGGTGTATACGTGCCTTCGATAAGGTCAGCCAGCGTATAGATCTGCAAATAAAAACTTATAACTTCGAAGCTATTCTGGACTTTAGCTACCCATATCATAGCATTTAAAGAACAAAACATTTGTTAGCACTCAGATCTATCATATCCATTACTAGATCACATGATGAAAAGTCATTATAATCCTGATCCATCATTACATCTCATCCATTATCAAACATCAGGTGCATACTTGGTCTAGATCAAGCAAAGCATCGAAAACCCATAACATGCATATTTTCTTTTTATCTGACACTTCATAAGATATTCATTACTTGTACACTTAGCCCTTTGACCTTATCCTCCTTATATAGTTTTAGCATTTCTCAATACCTTAGACCAAAAAATCACTTAGAACCTGTGGTATTCATGGATGGGACCAAGTAACTGCTATTTTTCTCAATATTGTGGGTTAATACCATGGTATTGACCCTTGGTATTCTTTAATCTTAAATTTCCTTGATTTTCCAATGCATACGATTTTCCGCTTATGAAAGTGCGTGCATACATATACACTCCTTTTGTATAGTGAACCCACATGTCTATGCTCTTTTTGTATAATGAACCCACGTATACAACTTAACATACCTGAAAATTTTTATTTTTCTTCAACTTCTTGATTCCGATTTGTAGTCCTTTGTTCCTTCATCCTATTCTTGTGTACCATTACTTTGTTCCCTATGAATAGATTTGTTATAATGTGATTTGTCATTGTACATTAGTTTTGAACTGTTTCCTTTGAACTGCCCCATATTTTATCACATCTATAAACACAACTGCCATGCATTCTGTCACATCTGATATCTCTCCTTTAGATTCATCTAGTTACATAGATTCATCTAATTACCATATAAAAATGAGTTGTTGTACTACAAGTGGGTTGCCATCAAGTACAACACATGCATCTTAATGCCAATAAAGCATTGTAATCTTCTCATATTTTATGATTCATGCAATATACAGATAGCAAGGGTTTTTAGATGTGACTTTCACTAGGAAATCATTGTGTAATGTATTGATTGAATTCTTTCTCTTATATGCTTCGTGATTTCCACAATGGTTTGATTATTTATGCTAAGGAGGATACGTAGAGTAGATTCAAGTCTGTTGTTTTAGAATATTACAATTAGTAGTTTGAATCTACAAGGAATTTCGACACAATGTGGTTCATCGTAAGGAGAAGATGGAGAATTAGGTACATGCATCAAATAAAATAAGTAGAGCAATGTAGATATAATTACTTCTAACAACTATAATCCAATGGCTAATTTAAAAAAAAAAAAGGAAAATTATTTATTAATAAAGACAATATAATCACAATATAAAAATAAAAATATAGAAAGAATACTAAAATAAATAAAAAAAGAAAAGAAAAGGAACCAACAGACCCTCCTTAAAAATGAAATAATAAAAGAAGTCATAAGATAATCCAATTAAAGTAAAGAATTAACACTAAAAAAAGGGGTAATACATCAATGGCTAATTAAAATCTATCAAATCAAAATTGAGACAAATCAAAAAGAAAAATGGTTAAAACAAATTAAAAAATCAAAAAAATAAGAGAAATTAAATAAATTAAATAAAGGTTATTGACCAAAGATTATACTTTATTATTAGTTAGTCAGTTATAAAATTGAATTGAATGATTTATTAATTAGTTTATACTATTATATATCTTTATGTTTTATAACATAACCCAAAAGTTTATAATAATAATCCTTGGGTTCTCAATATTAATCCTTTGGGTTTTTATACTTAATCCAATTAGCTTTATAATATAATAATGCTTTGGTAATAATATCAAATATTTATTATATTATTATAACATCAATAATAGTTATCATATCATTATAATAAAAAAATAATTATTATAAATTGTAATATAAATTGTTATAATTGTTATCGATTTACAAACAAAATATTTTTATAAATATAATTATGTAGTATGTATTATTATTATATTATTATTTATTAATACGATAATGAAATATCAAATATTACAATCTATATATGACCGCCCTATTAGATTATATCAACTATATTTAATAATATGGTTCTGCTAGTATTATAACAAGTCAAAAATTTTGAAAATTGATTTTAGAAGTAAACATGGATGCAATTATAAAAAATAAATATATGTATGGTCTAAATCTCACTACATGGTTAAACAATGCGGCCAGGAAGAAAATACATATTTCCTACATATGGACAAGTATGATGAAATTTTTACAATGGTTTTTGGGGTTTATTCGCTCGGAGGTTGGAATTGGCACTAAGATAAAGATTGGATTGGATGCTATCATGGAGATGAGTGGAAATCATTATTTATGAGCACAAATTATTAGGTTCATACACAATAAATGTATCATCCTCCTCTAACATATTTATCATCAACGCATTAATACCATCGACTATCACTTATGGAGAAAGGATGAGGATATAGGGTTACGAGAGGCATATGTAGAAGAAAAGGAGAGATATACAACACAACTTCGATCTACGAGCGTCACTCTGAATGAAAAAGTGGGCCAAATGATTTGGGGAGGCAATATAAAGAAGAGTCTATTGATGGTCAAAGATATATATCACATGTTGGTGAGATTCGAGAGGGATTTATATTTTCACACATGGTTCAAGGTTGCATGGTAAAGGAATATTCGAAAGAAAATCAAACGCTTTAGCTGATTGGTTGTACATCACCATATCTTGAATTGGAGAAACATGCCAAACCCTCAACCATACACTAAACTAGGAGAAACTAAATTCCTATTATATAGGAACAAACTCCTCAAATGGGGAATTACAACTATAGACAAGTAGGAATTAATTATTTCCAACTCCCCCCCTTAATGACTACTTGTCATGATAGTCAAATCCACCACCGTCAGGCAAATTGCATGTACAAAACCTCCAAAAATACAATCTGCCACCCTCGCACAGATCCACAACTTCTGTGATCCCGCGGATCCCCTTGAAGGTGAATTGGCGTGATCCTGAACGTAAAACTTGCGCCCATTGGCGCGATTAATGGCCTAACAGACGCGCCAGTTGGCCTGCCTGGCGCTGCTATCAGCGCGAAAAGTGCGCCAATTCCCTTCTACTCATAAAAAATCATCTGAGTCTGAGCCAGGTGTTCTGTAGTCCACCTACTCAATTGAGCACAAAGCTCTCGTGTACACACAGCCACAAAGGCACGCTGACTCAACTCAGCCAAAGCTCAACACAGCCACGAAGGCAAGCTTGTCAAACAACATATTGACATCCATGATGCCAGCCACAAAGGCACCTCAAGCCACATAGGCAATTCAGCCACAAAGGCAATCTGCCACCACCGGGCAAGTCCGATTTACCACCACCGGGCAAATCCGCCAACTTCAATATGCCACCACCAGGCAAGTCCAATTTACCACCACCGGGTAAATCCGCCAACTTCAATATGCCACCACCGGGCAAGTCCAATTTACCACCATCGGGCAAATCCGCCAACTTCAATATGCCACCACCAGGGAAATCCTGTAGCCACTAAGACTCTATAGATGGTTTATGGCTCACCACCAACCATCACATTACAGTGACAAAAGATGGTTTCAGGCTGACCATAAACCATTACAAAGTGGTTTTGAGATCACCACGAACTTTCAAATTCCTTTACAAGGCTTACATTCCATACTTCAACATTTGGAGTTTCTGGGTACATACAATGATTATTACAACATGCTAGGGAGTCTATTGCACAAACCACACTAACTCAAGCAAATCTACTTTGCTGTCCACCATAAACGATGTTGCTCCTTTAGTGTCACTGTTTCACAAAATTAATATTTGGTGCAATTCAACCTTATTACCCACCACATAGTACATTTGCATCATCTTCTAATTTAATTGTCTTAGATTTACCTGCGTGATTTGTTAGAGTAGCTAATTCTAACAAAACCACTCCACTAAGTTAGCTAATCTCAATGTTTATAATTCCAAAACATTTATTAATACCATATTTCATTGACACCACACCTATATGTGCCTCACTCCTTGGTAGCTCGTACAAGTGACCTTGCAGGAGTTTGAACAATTTCGAGGTGGCCGGAACCTATCAACTCTCGTAGATGAAATCTCATGTCTAGTTGTGAAAATCTCAGGCACCTTTTCTCTAAAGGAGTCAATAGCCCCGCATTTATGAGAAGTGAGACATGTTTATCCTTCACTTCTCCTCCACTTGATAATAGCTGGCATAGCTCCAAATGGCTAACATCGACTTGATTCTTTGAAGGAAGAACAAAAGATCTGAACCAGCTAAAAACAACAACTTCATCTGGATGCTTTGCTCCTATCCATATCCTGGCAGCTTCAACCTGTTTGAGATAATCATCGATGAACATGATGGTGTGATCATCTTGACCCGTATTCAATATGCGTAGAACCTCATCTTTTCTCAAAGCCTCCAATTCCCTGTCAACTTGCGTCCTGTCTTTGATGCTATTGTAGAATTGTGAATGGAGTACAAATGGTCGTACTCCTACCCTTTAAAATTGGCATCAAAGCGAACAGCAAAAGCTATCCAATTTTCCTTGATCAGAAAGATTTCTCTGAGGTGTGTTAACCATGAGATGACATAGAACGAGATGTGTTATACACATAATGAAACCATAGTTAAATGGATGGCAGCTTATGGAGAAACTGCGACCAGTAAATCAGCATAAAGAATCCGATAAGCAAAGAAATGCCTGGTTTTGCCCTTGAATGTCAAGTACCTGGACAACAGCCCTTCCTTAGCGAATCCCTCCTTCTCCAAATCTCTCTGCGACGCCACGTTTTGGGGTTCCACCAGCGCTTCAATCCTCTTGAGATTTGGCAGGGCCTGGAACGCAGCGGGCACTGCCAACTTAACGGCTTGAGTGACGATGCCCTTACCCCATCAGTAGGAGGCTGTCACATACCCGATTTCTGCCCTGCTTTTGGTGTAGCCTTGGCCTAGGTTGAGCGAGATCACACCCACCACCTTCCCGTCCACACATATTTCTTTGTACCACGGATGCAGAATAGCTTCTGTGCTTACGTATTTCTCTGCTTCCTCTCTGGATTTGCAGACTTCCGAGGAGCAGAAATACGCCACTTTCTCGTCCGTTGCCCAAACCATGAAATCCTCCACGTCTGTCATCTTGAAATCGCGCAACGTGACGCGCCAGCTCTCCACTCGTCCACAAGCTCGAACAAAATCAACTTGACAAAGGGATGGAGATTTTGAACAGGTTTCTCTAACTCCATCTCTCTTTTCTCAACAAGTCATTGTACAGGAAGTTCATCTCATCTTCTCCACGGCAGCAAATAGCACTTCACCACTAGCTCCTTCCACCAATAACGCAGGTTTCAATGAGTTAACCTCGCCCAATTCACAAGCCTCCTGTGCAGACTGACATGTGATTCGATCCGGTGGCTGCTAAGCTGCTGAGCCCAAAAATTTCCTTCATGCAGGCTCGCAGCAATCTGCACCCTTCACGCAATGATCCACTGATTTGTAGCATTCAAGCCTCACCACACCTCCACTGTGCCACGGAGAGAGCTCTTTCCCTCACTCTGAGGTCCTCCTCTGCCATAGTCCACCGCTCAACCAACAACCTCTACCTTGCAGCTCCATGATTACAGTGTCACGAGAAACGCCAGTCCGACACAATGAAGGTCTCCGGTTCATGTCCGGGTGGCGCCACCAGGGAAAATTTTAAGAACCCCCCCTAAATTTATAATTATAATAAATGGGCGAATCTCCATGGTATATGGGAAAAATGGAAGGCGATTTTATCAATAATATAATATGTATATAATATTTTTGGCGATTCTCACCAGGCATGGACGAATATTTTACTCATATTAAAAAATCTTGTAAATAAAGAATCGTTGGTAATTTACCTGGGTTATATAAACCTGGAGCTTAAAAATTACTAATAAGTTAATTCTATAAAAATTCAATAAAAATTAATAGTTGATTTTTATTTTATTTTTTATTTTAACCAAGCTAAAATGTTTAACATACATTAAATTACAACATCCATTTTTAATTTGATCCACCAAGCCCCGAGAGGGATCAAATATTTTTTCACTCTATGCTAGTTTGCATATCACGATATTTGATACCTCTCGGGGTCTAGTAGATCCAGAGTAAAGATGGATCTATGCTGGTTTAATTCCCCATTTAAATAGGCTACATTTCAGGTGAATACCATGGGTCAATACCATGTGCCATTTTGGTGAATACCATGGGTATATTTTTTCACTCTATGCTATTTTGCATATCACGATATTTGATACTCTCGGGGTCTAGTAGATCCAGAGTAAAGATGGATCTATGCTGGTTTAATTCCCCATTTAAATAGGCTACATTTCAGGTGAATA
>APFE030147171.1:0-25159 GCA_000404065.3 Pinus taeda
ATCAAACATTAGTACATGGAGATAATTTTAAACATGACCTAGGTGGTCATTTTAAAATTATAAGATATATTGTGTAAACAAAGAAATATATGCGCATTATAAAATATGTTGCAAAGTAATACAAGAGGGAAATGATCGAAGTACCAAAACTTTGTGCACATAAAGAAAATATGCAATGATATCATAACATAAAGAGATGGGGATATAATTAACATGCGCATATGGAAACCATTAAATCAAATGATTTCAACATATATGGTTCATATATGTAATGAAGTCATGGGTAGTGGCAAGAATGCAAACAAGGTAATGATGAAACCCAACACAAAGAGTAATAAAATTGTATGGCAAAGATGGCAATGGCTTATACGATCAACAGTCCAAAGGATGGTGTGTTGGCATATAGAAGATGGCCACGATTGGTACGTTGGCATACAGAAGGATGGCCACGACCCGCATGAAGACAAACCTGTAATTAAATGGGAATTTGAATGATGAAAGCAGCCTCGAGCATAATAATGCAACGGTTGGTGGCAACTGGTCAAAGGAAAACCATGAAGGCATCATCCAATAAGATGTGCTTACGGCTTATTAGTCAAAGCATGGTAAAAATTGGAAAACGGTCAAGAAACAAAACCTCTCTCAAACAAAAATGAAACCTCTGCGCCCTCTCAAAAACATTCTGCCATTTGCTAAATGCATTTGTCTGCCATCATCACCCTTGAGAGCTCAGGTGAATAGTAGCAAGAGGATTGAAAAGCGTTAAACATTTTGACAGAGGAGGTAAGGATAAAAATAGTTGAGTCTGTGGAAGATAAGTAGGATAAATCAATGGAGATAGTGCTAGATTGTTTCCCGGAATCTCGTGTGAAATTTCAAGTAAGACGAGATTTGATTTGCTTCTATTTTGAAGAAGATCGTAGAGGTAAAGTCAAGATCATGATCGCTAAACTCTTTGTTACGAATTGTCTGTCATGTAAATGACTATTTCTTTGTTTATGCCACCAGTCAACAAGCTAAGGTGTTCAAAATGCAGATTGAATGAGATAAGGGTAATATGGATTGCAACTAAGCAGTCCACGAGCCCAGCATTCACAAACCTTCTACAAGCAGCCAAGTATGTCCAGAAAAATCGCCATGACTTCAGTTAAATAGAGGTTTATAGATGAAAGAATCAAATGTACAAACAGTGAAGTTAATGAAACTAAGGGATAACAGGAGATAAACGTTTGTGCATCTTCCACGAAGAGCCTGTTCATAAATATTGGTTGTATGAACTCAGGAATTTGAGTAGGATAAACACGTAGCCTATGTGATCCAAAACAAAACTCGAGCTGCATTGTTGCTGCGCAAATTTGGTGACTCAACTATGAAATGCTTGAGTGCTGGATTTAAATTGTTGGTAAAAAAAATAAATCGTAAATTCCCAGAGCAGAGACAGAAAGTTGAGATTTCATAGGAAATAAAATGCAATCCGTTTGATTTTTTTTTTTGTTTAATAATATCCAAAGTCTGAAATTTGCATTTAAATAACTTGAAGTGTAAAATCTCGCTGACAATGTAATATACCCTGAGTTGGCAAGTGTTGGTGGCAGTTAGAGATTCAATTGCATAGTGGCATCAAAGATCTACGTTCAAGCTCCAGCTCCAGGTGGGTGATAACCAACACAAAACTCCAGTCACATTAATTCAGTTCAAATTGCATGATGACGGTTGCAAAACACACAGGAAATTAATTTATTCCCTAATTCTGATTTTCTGAAGAGGCAGTAAACTCAGAAAATTGATTTCAATAATGAAAAAGCCAGTGGGTAAATTCAGAAAATCGATTTCATTTTTTTAAAAAGCGAGAGTGGTAGTAATTTTTCCCAAAGATCGATTTCAAGACAAAGAAAGTAAAAAGAATTCTCTTCATTCTCAAAATTTTCAATTTGATTTCAATTTCTAAAGAGACGGTCTTTGGTAATGTCACCTGTAGAATGATGTAAGTCCCCATATTCAATTCTGAATAGATATATGGTGGTGATAATTAGTAAAAATTAGAAGCAGTTGTTCAGAACTTTTGAAATTTCATTTTCAAAATTTAGGGGCAGTGATCCCGAGGTCATTTTATGAAGGAAGAAATGGTATTTTCAGAACATGAGTTTTTTATGAGAAACAAAACATCCAGTTCTGAAATTTGAAAAGTTTAAGAAGCCACTATTTTTCATTGCTTTTTCTGAGCAAAAGAAAATGAAATTTGAAAAACGAAAACATGGGTTTTCTTTAGAATGAGCATATTGTGCTTTATGCAAGCAGTTTTCTCAAATTCATTTCTATTTGGGATATTTTTATGGTTCTTTCGACCCCTATTTTGAAGATTGCATGGGTAAACCAGTGGCTAAATTGAAAGTGAATGCCTAGACATAAAAAAAAAAATTGGCTTCTTTTAGTGAAATGTAAGGGCAACTGGATATTGGATCCTTTAGGTAAAATTGTTGATATTGTTAATTTGAGAGGGACATGAATCTTGTGTCAGAATGTATTACAAAATTCAAGTTTTATTTGTTGTCTTCTCTGAAGCTACTCATCCAGAATGATATATTGGTGTTTTATCATCAGAGCAAGAATAGTGTAAAGTTTTTGTATTTATATGTTAATGGTGAAACCTCATCACACATCGGAGACATTCTTATTCCCATCACTCCAGAATACATAGCCCAAGCCATAATTTTTCCACTGATAGGTGAATAATATTACTAAGAGCAACACTTCAAAGAGAAATGATGAAATTTCATTTTAGAAAAATAGAGGGAAGAAAAGTAAAGAATGTCATCTACGAGAAAGGAGAAGAAGTACATGAAGGCATAGATATCCTTTTATAGGTAGCTCAAGAGAAAGCTTCATATTCAAGGGTCAGAGCCATAGGCACATCAGCATATAGAAGAAAAAGGTCAAAAAGGAAGAAGCAAGCATGAGGACATGCTTGATGATTAGCAAGGGGGAGATGTTGGGCCTCGATTTTGACCTATTTTTGCTTGAGGAAACTTATTAAAGCTATATGTTTTCCACATATTTTCCACTATATCTATCGCATTTTGATGTGTTTCATGTATAATTCAAGTATTTGATTTTAATTTTTCAAATTCTAAAGTTTTTATGAAAATTTGATTTCAAGTGCAATTTTTGGCAGATTCAAAAATTCATGTAATAGCTATATGGATGACATGTTTGCAGGACACTTGGGCTCGATTTGGATGCATGAATGGAAAGCTTGGGAACTAGGACTGAGCTAACTCCACTTGCTTCGATCAAAATAAGCTTTATTAGGCCCATTCAAGGCTGGTCAAACATGACTAGTCACCAAAAAATCCCTAGGAAATAGGGCAGTTTTGAGATTTTATGGGATTGACCATATTTCTTGGGATGAATTGGATGAGTTCGACCTAGATAGGTGGATATGAGTAGATATGAGTTTTAGAGATAATATAGATCAGTTTGTTTCTTAAAACTTCTATTAAAGCCCAGACTTTGATGGCTTATGTATGTAATTTTTATATAACTTTATGTTGAGACATTTGAATATTGGAGATTAATTAGAAGAACTTGTTCTAATTTCATTTTGTTGTTCATTAGTGTGGATGTGTGACTGAAGTTTCAGCTTCTGATATCAACCTTCAAGTGTGCAAAGCAAGGGTGGAGGGCCCCCACTCCAAGTTAAGTACACTTCTTGTTAGACTAGTTTAATTTTCCATAATTTGGTTATCTTAGAACTTGTTTATGTGCTTTGCTTCAAATCAGTTTATGGTTAATGTGTGATAATTTATTTTATTGGATCTTATTTTTTTCATCACTTTAGTAAGATAGAATAACAAGGTGTTCAAGTTGAACACTCCTTCTGTTAAATTGGTGGATTGAAATTAGGTTTTTCCTTGATTACATGCAAGCAGTTTTTCTTATGTATTTTCAGTCTTCAATTGATAGCATTATGGTGAATAAATTATGATAGGAAATACCAAAGGTCTCTTAAGTTAAGAGCCTCCCTTCATTGATGATTTGTCCATCTTAAGCTATTGAAATTTCATGGTTTCTAATTTCTGTTCATCAAGTAATAATTGAGGAAGAATTGGACCACTTAAGTTAAGAGCCATTTCAGCTTTCCTTCATTGCAAGGTGAATTGGAATTGTTAGTGTAGGCTATATTTGTAATATGCACTTCTTTAGTTTTTGAAAAATTGTCTTTCAAGTTTGATTATATCTGATATCCATATATAGTGGACTTGCCTCCAAGTTTTACAAACCCGGATTTATAATTAAATACTTGTGTTAATTTATGTTAATAAATTAGCCCAACAATCTTCATTTGAGGAATGACCAACAATAGGTCCCAAATGGTTTTCCACATGTTTCTTCCACATAGATTATACCTTTTCCCATTGTTGATAAATAAAATTTGCATTGAACCTTTTGCATGTTGGATGAACAACCACAACCAAACAAGGAAGCTTTTCATGTAAATGGTTTTCAATAATAACACGTGCATAATGACCAATAACATTGTTCTTAAAAGAATCTATTATAATCGCATAGTCTACAACTCCCTCGCTAAATCTCACCAAGAAATGTGATTGGAATTGATGTTTTCTTTTGTACCACAAAAGCCCACCAATGTATCACTTTTTCTACCACCTAATATATTTTTGCACAATTGTTTCATCTCCAGCAATAAATACAGGAATTGGGCCATCTATACCACTCTTGGCTTTATAAGAAGCATAAAATTTTCCAACTACCTGAAAAATGTGCTCGTGATCCCCTGGGATATATGATAATGAATATCTAACTTGTATTAAAGTTGTAGATATTAAGGGACCATCCATATTCAAGCTAATAAAACTATGTAATCTAGGATCTCCCCATAATTTGATCATATCATAAAGGGATTTTGTGGATGTACTATACCTTCTCCCTACTTTTGCATGCATCAAGTTATGAAAGACATCCTTGAAAAATTCTCAAACTACATCTTTACCTTGTAATTTTCCTTGCTTATGTGCCTCACACACATCCTTGCAAACCCTAAAGACATTCTTCCTTTATTTTGATTCAAACAATGTTTCCTTTAGGGATATCATTCTAATAGAGAGTGTAGCAACCTTTGTCCTCTCTCACTAAAGAGAGCGCATTTTTAATCTATGGTTAACATTTGTAACTCTTGCAACTTCTACCTTTTCCTGTATCTCGTTCACTTCTTTTATTGGTGCACATTGATTCACGATATAATCGCATCCTGAAGTCGTCACATTCTGGAACCAAATTACAAAATTTGCATGTTAATGAATTAAATGGGATCCCTGCTTAAGAGACCCTCTCGCAATGATTATGCCTATATGTACCATCAATATGAATTTCAATGCCCTCACAACATAGCATGATCTTGGTATGCTTCTCTATGGCCCATAATTTTCCACCCCTTTGATCATCCATTAGGACCTTTGTTTCCATTCTCTCCCCATTTATATCAATATAAGGATACTAATACCCCCAACATTGTAGTAACAAGGGAGATAACTAAGCTATAATAAGATCACAACACAATAAAAAAAAATTGAGGTAAGAGAAATAAAATAATATACAAATTCATATTCAAGTTAAATCTATGTTGTTAATTAACACACCTGAAGTAGAAGGATTTTCACTTGTAGAACCCCTATGTAATACTAATGGTGATGATGGAACCAAGAACCTAGTAAAAATTTGTTGGGACTTATCATTGGTAGGCTTCTTGCGTCTCCCAACCATGCCACTCCTCAGCGTAATCTCCTCATGTGAACCCTCATTTATAGTAGTAGTAGTGCTTCTTTGATTTCATATGTTCATTTAGAGAACTAACAATATTACGACTTGTCGGCACTAAACAAAACCATTTATTGCATCATGCACATTCCACTCTCACTTTTTCATGTCCTCATAGTCTGCAAGTGTTGCTTCCACCACCTTTAACAAAATAAACTCTGGTGTCTTGTTGAAATCATCTAGAAGTTTGATTGGTTGATCAAATATGAAATTGATCTCCAACCATCAATATCTATTGTACTTCGTCACATGAACGAATTTTAATACCACTTGGCATTGAAAGGCATTGTTGATGGGCCCTTATTTTCATATGATGATTTTTTAAGTTGTGCGTTGTTCGCTCTACTAAGGATAAATCACTTGTTCCATAATCAATGCCACAAATTTCACAATGGACCTTTATTTTAGATTCTCCCTTTTTTTAATATATTTTGAGAGTAATTTTCTCATTGACAAACTCTTCCATTAAAATTTTCAGTTTTTTTTCCCAAGATGTCAATACACTCTTATCAACAACTATGGCTTGTTCCACTAATAAAGACATATTTTCAACTCTTGGTTGTTTATGCATAGGTTCCTCCACATTCACTTCATGTTTTCAAAGATTGGTATTGTTTCCACTACATTTGAACAATTTGTTTCAACATCAAATGTGCCTAGTTTCCTCTTGATGCCTAAAAGTGTTATCTAAAATTTCCATTTTTTCTCTTGCTTTGGATTTAAAGTTAATCCATCCTGGCTAAAATTCAAAGGGTATCCAACGATTTAATCATCCAAAATTTCATCAAGGATTTTAGCAAATGTACAACCTTCTCGACACCTAACCACGCCATGATAGAATTCACTTCACCGGTGACAATTTTATAAAACAACTCCATCTATTTTTGTGCATAAATAAATGAAAAAGTAAGAAAAATTCCTGATGATGAACCACACTAGTTGGTTCGAAACGCGTCGACAAATGAAATTTTATGTGATTTACGCTGAAGAATCTCTCATAAATTTGATATGGATCACAGAAGCCTCAATTCTACAAGCATATTGGTTTATTATAAAACAAAAAGCAAGGAAGAAAGGTATGAACTTTCAATTCAAAGCTCCAAAAAAGATGAAGAAATATCACTATTTGGATGAAACACCCTGATTCAAAATGTACTATCGGTGGATTCCTCAAATGGAACTAAAACTAGAAATAAACAGAGTACTAAAACATATTTGAGAGCTTATTTATTGAGTCAAACATTGAAAAACTTATAGATAAAATTAGGCCCTAGATCTGCCTCAATTTTGGCCTTATTTACATTATTTTTTTTAAGTTTCCAGTAATTGTTATGTTGATTATTGAAAATCAAGCCAGGAGAATTGTTGTAGGGTTATTTTTAGCAAATTTCAGAGTTCACAACTTGAAAACAACAGCCTATTACAAGAAGAACTGCCTAATTTAGCATGTTTGACCTTCAAACGTATGCATGTGTGCTATACCAAATAGAAAGTAGTAAATTGGTTTAGGATTTGTGATTTGATGACGTTGTTTCATGGATTTTTCCATGGTTTTAACTTGATGTTGGTTATATTTGTGAAGGAGAAGTGATCTAGAGAAGGTTCCATACTTATTATTGTTGAAAAACAATGTTATTGTGGACGAGAAAATTTAGGGTGACAACTTTTGCATGATAGTTGTGCAATATTAATCCCATCACTACCATGCTACAGTCCTGTAGAGGGTATGTCTTAGTGTCTTTTGGGCTTGTTTGAGGATCTGAAATAGTAGACAACACTTTATTCCTAGGTTTATTTTTAGCATATTAGATAGAAAGATCAGTGGGCATGGGTGTTTTGAGAAGAGTTTGTTTACATCCTGTTATGAAACCAGCTCAAGAAAAAGATAGAAAATATAGATCAATGCCTTAGAATTCAGCCTCTTTGAGGGGGCAACCTCCTTTACATTACATAAATGAACAATTGTTTGATGATACAAATGAAAAGACCTCCTTTCTATATATATAGGAGTCTAAGGGGTCATTATATAATCAGAGCCTACATAACAATAATAATGTAAGGGCACAATAATAACAATAGTGGGCTTCTATGGGGCACAATAGTAACAATATTGGGCACTACATGGGTACATCAATATAATAAGGGGGTTGTACTAATAATAATAAGGTGTTACACTAGTAGTATAGGGGCCTAACAACTATAAATATAGAAGTGTTGTTGCCCCTAGCCTTCCACAACCTATAAGGTTGACATCACAACAATTGGAAGGAAAAATAGCAAAAGGGCTTTGTTACATTTGTGATAATAAATACACTAAAGGTCATAAGTGTGCTGAGAAGAAATTATTCTACATAGATTGTGAAGAGGAAGAAGAAAAGGAACAAGAAAGGTTAAAAGAAGAGGATATACTCCAGGAACAAAGCCTAGATAAAGAAGAAATTAATCTGACCATATCTTGTAATGCATTCGCTGGAATTACCACTACTCAAACCATCAAGATAGAAGGACTATTAAGAAGAAAAAGGTAATAGTGTTGATTGATTCAGGAAGTACCCACAATTTTATTCATTGTAAGATAGAAAAATAATTGAATTGCTTCCTATATCCAGCACTAGAGTGTCAAGTGATGGATGCAAATGGAGGAATGATAAATTTCTCTGGAAAGTGCCATAATATCAAGCTATCCATCGGAGAATATGTATTGAATAGCCCAATGCTTTCCATTCCAATGGGAGGTGTTGATGTTGTACTAGCAGTCCAATGGCTACAATCTTTGGGTATAATAGCTTTTATCTTTCAAGAACTCTTCATGAAATTTTATGCCGAAGGAAAGAAAGTTGAATTAAGGGGTATTGCAAGGAAACTGGGAAAGATAATAAGCTCTAATGGTATGACAAAGCTTATCAAAAAGGAACAATGAGGTGTAATTGTACAATTCTGTTTGCTAGATTTTTCCACATAGAAATCATCTATTTCTCCAGATCTCCAAAAAGTATTGGACAATCATTCCAAGGTATTTGAAACTCCCAAAGGTCTCCCACCTATTCTTGATCACAATCATGCTATTCATTTGATTCCAGGAAGTGTTCCTCCAAACATCAAGCCATATAGATATCCCTATGTCCAAAAGAGAGAAATTGAACATATGGTTGTAGAAATGCTAGAGGCTGGTATAATTCAACCTAGTCAAAGTTCTTTCTCTACTCCAGTAGTATTGGTGCCCAAGAAGGATGGATAATGGTACATGTGTCTAGATTATAGGGAGCTCAACAAGCTCACTATTAAAGATAAGTTTCCCATTCCTGTCATTGATGAATTATTGGATGAATTGCATGGATCAATTTACTTCACCAAGTTAGATCTTCATTCAGGATATCATCAAATCAGAATGAAGACTCAAGATGTTCTGAAGATAGCATTTAGAACTCATGTGGGGCACTATGAGTTTTTGGTCATGCGTTTTGGCCTTAGCAATGCACCTTCTACATTTCAAGGTTTGATGAATTCCATTTCAAACCCTTCCTTAGGAATTTTGTGTCAGTACTTTTTGATGATATACTAATATACAAAAAGTCTTGGAAGGATCATGTTGAACACATTGATAGGGTGCTACAACTATTGGAGGAGAAACAATTATATGCAAAAAGATCCAAATGTTTCTTTGGAGTATAAGAGGTGGAATATCTGTTTCATATTGTATCTCATGAAGGAGTTAAGGTAGAACCTAGAAAAATTAAAGCCATTAAGGAATGGGAAATCCCCACATCCATAAAGTATTTGGGAGGATTTCTCGGGTTGACAGGGTATTATCACAATTTTGTTAAGAATTATGGGAAAATAGCAGCACCTTTAATAACATTGTTGAAGAAAGATGCATTTTCGTGGACTCCAGAAGCAACAAAGGCATTCAAACATCTTAAAGAGGCAATGTGTCATGCACCGGTCTTAGCTACACCAGACTTCACAAAACCATCTATTGTGGAATGTGATGCTTTTGGAAATGGAATTGTTGTTGTTTTAATGCAAGATGAAAGACCCATTGCTTTCGAAAGTTTTCCAATCCAGGGAAAGTATTTACAAAAAGCTATTTATGAGAAGGAAATGTTGGAAATACTACATGCACTTAAGCAATGGCGACCGTACCTAATGGGAAGACACTTGAAGGTAAAAATAGATCATAATAGCCTTAAATACTTTTTAGAACAAAAATTATCCTATGAAGAAAAACAAAAATCGGTCACAAAGATTTTGGAGTATGACTTTGAAATCATACACAAAAAAGGGAAGCAAAATGTTGTGGTAGATGTAGTCTTAAGAAAGGATGAGGATGTGGAAGCATTGTTGTGCGCCATTTCTATTATCCAACTAGATTGGATAAACGAAGTAAGGGAGGAAGAAGTGTGGGAGCTTATTCCACAGTTACAACAAGATTCCAGTACATCTAATACATTTAGCTGGAAAATTATTTGTTATGGTACAAAGATCACTTATACATCTATAAGAATTCCCAACTCAAAAAAAAATATTCTTCTTGAATTGCATGCTTCTCCCTCAGGAGGGTACTCAGGATTTTTAAAAACTTACCATAGGGTTAAGAAGGAATTTTTTTGGTATGGTCTTAAATCAAATATTCAAAAGTTTGTGGTGGAATTTTTGGTATGCTAACAAAATAAAGCTGAAACAATTAAGACACCAAGTCTATTACAACCTTTATCCATTCCAAGCCAACTTTGGGAGGAGGTTTCAATGGATTTTATCACAAGTTTACCCAAGTCTAAGGGAAAGATTTTCATCATGGTGGTAGTTCACAGACTTACCAAGTATGCACACTTTTTTGCATTATCACATCAATTTAAAGCCAGTACAGTTTCTACGACATTTATGGAAACAATTCAAAAGCTACCTGGAAACCGGAAGATTATTTTAAGTGACAGAGATCCCATTTTTACTGGAAATTTTTGGATAGAATTATTTTATTTTGTTGGTACTCAGTTAGCTCATAGCTCATATTATAATCCTAAATCTAATGGGAAAACTGAGATAGTAAAAAAATGTTTGGAAGGATATCTTCTTGCTCTATATCTGATAAAGAAACACAATGGATCAAATGGTTGCCTCTAGCCAAATGGTGGTATAACACTTCCTTCCATATTGCAACAAAAATGACCCCATTTATGGGCCTTTATGGATATTAGCCACCATCCCTCACATCATATTTAAGAGAAAATTCTAATGTTCAAGCAGTGGGACATCACATCGAGCGTGAACAACAAGCTCTCCAACTCTTAAAGGATAACCTCGTGTTAGCACAAAATAGAATGAAACAACAGGCATATCAACATCGTAGTGAAAGGAGTTTTGATGTAGGTGACTGGGTATCCCTACGGCTACAACCATATAAATAAATGT
Source organism: Pinus taeda (assembly GCA_000404065.3). NCBI lineage: Eukaryota > Viridiplantae > Streptophyta > Pinopsida > Pinales > Pinaceae > Pinus > Pinus taeda. The sequence goes on from APFE030147171.1 coordinate 11,245, forward strand.
CCCTCAAGCAAGCTAAGAAGGATAATAAATTGTCACCAAATTATTACGGTTCATACAAGGTGTTGCAAAAGATTGGTACTATGACATACAAATTGGAGCTTCCTGCAGCTTCTTGAGCGCACCTAGTTTTCCATGTTTCATGTTTAAAGAAGGTTATAGGTGACAAGCTCCCAGTTCAAACAATATTGCCAAAACTTGGAAAGGAAGGAAAAATTATATTAGAACTGGTAGCAGTCATAGAAACAAGATCTCGAAAGCTACAAAATTGATCCATTTCAGAGTATCTCATCAAGTGGAAGAACTTATCTACTGAAGATTCCACATGGGAGGATGAGAATTTTATACAGAAGTATCTAGAACTACTCAAGCATTGAGGGAAACACTTTTTTGAAGGAAAGGGGCATGTTAGGTCCCTATAATACTAGTGATGCCCCCATTACTATTGTAGTTGTATCCCTTATTAATATTGTTGAGCCCCTATTATCCCCATATTGTTATTATTGTGCCCCATAGAATCCCTCTATTGTTATTTTTGCGCCTTTATATTATTATTGTTAGGTCGGCTTGGTTATATTGTGACTCCTTAGACTTCTATATATAGAAAGGAGGTTTTGTCATTTGTTTCATCCAAGAATTGTTCATTTGTGTAATGTAAAGTAGGTTTTCCCCTCGTAGAGGCTAAATTCTAAGGCATTAAACTATCTTTTCTTTTTGTGAGCTAGTTTCATAACATCCACCCTGACAAGTAAAGTCATAGCTTCCCATCAGCTATAGAACTCTCTAAATAACATATCAACACAATTTCAGTTACAGAAGGCCTCCTCATAGGCCAAGGGTACAAGGATAAAGTCCTTAGACTTAGTGATTGAATTGGGACATGGTCCCAAGGATATAAAAGCTACAAAACAACTTATTAAAAAGAAGAACGATTACATAGTTGCATTGAAGACACAACTAAAACTACCTCAGCTATAGCATCCACAAACATTGGAAGTCCTAGAAACCCAACAGGGGAATGAAGAACTAATGGAATTGTCATTGAAATATAGTGATCAAATAAAAGAGACTGAAAAGGAATTGGATGCTTTGATCCAATTGAAACAAGAAGATGTGGCCACTTCTTCAACAAATGTTATCCCTATAGTCTCCATAGCAGTTTCATCCACACTAGCAACATCTTTGGCACCTACAGCTCCACTTGTAAAAGCCTTGCTAGCAACAATACGGTCTACATCACCAACAGGTGCATCAGGGGAGAAAGCAACAAAACTAGTCAAAGCCATGGAAGATATGTCCATCCAGGCTACGAAACTGAACAAGTTAAGAGAAAGGGTTTCAACTTTGGAAACAGACTAAAACATGCCTAGCTGAAGCAAAAAGAAGAATCACAAAAGGCCCAGAGAATGGGTGAGAGAATCAAAATCCTAGAGAATGATTTAACACTAGAGAAACCACTTGGACAAATGAAGGAAATGTTGTGGGCCAATACCATTGAGTCTGTTAATGATATTTGGCCATCAATCCAAGTTATTTTTGAACAAATAGAATTAGTCAAGATAGCCACATAAGCTATCCATAAAGTGAAGGAGGATCTGGGAGATAAGCCAGAGGATGCAAATAGACTCATCCACTTCCTCAACAGTAAGAATAGATATGAGCTCCAAGAGCTAAATATAGAAGATATGACTGCTACCATTTTAGAAATAAGGAAGGTCCTTTCTAAAAGGAACCTTATGCTTAATTTGGAAGAAAAGTGCCACAATATGAAGGTATCCATTGATAGGCTCATGGATAAATTCCAAATTTTGAGGGAGAAAGGTCTGCCTAGTCGTATGGTTATCAATGAAAATCTCATGACACAGTTGGACTATGGTGATAGACTCAAAAAAATGGCTAAGGAACAAGCTAGTTCTTCATCCATAAAAGCCCTTCCAACAGGCAAAGTGTTATATGACACATCAGATAACTTTTTTTTCCTAGAACATGAGGTCAAACATTTATTCCTCACTAAGCCCAATTTTGCCAAATATACTAAAGCTAACTAAATCTACAGGAGAATGGTGAATGTGAAATTACCTAATGTAGAATGGTGGGAGAAAATGACATATTTACTATGACAAATTTACAGCAGAAAGTTACTTCACAATAAAAATGAAGGCAGTCAGGTAAAGCATGTGAAAACAGGGTAGGAGAGTTAAAGACTATCAAGTGAAAGATGAAAGTAAAGAAGACTACAACATAAAACTCCACAACTGCAAGCCAATATAAATGGCTACACTTCAAAAATATAGGCCAACACAACCATAATAAAAGGGACAACATGAAAATAGTTCATTAGCTGTCTCTATCTTCTTGCAAGAAGATATTTGTATTTCCTAGATTAAATCTCAAGTTGTTTTGAGATATTTTGTAATAATTTTTTGTATAAATACTTCACAATTTGAAGTATGTGAGGTGGATTAGTAGACATTTTGATAGTTTTCTTGATCAAGGACTGTAAGCTATTGTATCATTGTTGGACCAGCAAGCTAGATTATTGAATAAAGCAAATATATTTCACTGGATTCATGTTTAGTGTGAAATACAAACAAGTATATTCTGTTGTGTTGTCACTTTTCTTTAAAAGTTTTTCCATAATCTTAAATGTACCTGAAATATAAATGTTATAATATTGAATGATATCTCAGAACATGCTTCACTGTACTCTGTTTTGACTATTATGCATTTTTTATGTTTTCTACTAAATTATGTAAGTTAGGGAATTCTTGATTGCTCCTTAGTTCAGATAGTTTTTGTCTCATCTATAGTAAAGGATTCTTAACTACCCTTTTCTCATGATCATCCTCTGCTCCTCCTTTTAATCATGGTTTGAGGATTCTTAAGTGTTCTGTCGCCCTAGTTAAGATCATTTCAACCATTCAACATAAAAATATGTGCTTCACTCTGCTAGATTGCCCATTGAACATTCCCTTTAATGATTTAGTCCCAGTTGTACTGCCCTTCTCTGAATCCATAGCTGAATAGCTAGAGACATCATTCTATCCATCCGTGTAAGTATTCCACCATCCAGCTTCCAATATAAATCCAAAACCCCTGAACTTTAAGAACTAGCCTAAAATGTCAGCAAACAAAGCTAAAACATATAAAGAGAGCCCTCTCTGACTCATAGGTTGGATAGAACCTATACTTAAAAGATTGGTTTGTAGTTACATCGATGTTTTCCTTCTTTTGATAACTTCTAGGGAAAACTTTTGAGTGATAACACAACCTGGGTTATCTATTCACCTAGTGATTAGCTAGTCTCTATTGATGGAATATGCCTCAGTCAAACAACAAATAACATAGCAGAATATAGCACAATAATTAAGTTATTATCTCATGCCATCATATTTTTTATTCAATGTTTGATCATTAGGATAGATTCTCATCTCATAGTATTACATTTAAACAATGTCTATACAGTAAGAAGTCCAATGAAATTAATAAAGCTTTTACGGGTTCGTCTTTTGGAAAGGAAATTTGATTATATCAAATATCAACACATTCCAAGATATTTAAACACATTTACAAATTCATAATTTGGCTAATCATGTGTTAAATAGACATTTGTTGCAATTGTAAATTAAAACAATATTCATTCATACATTGATCAAGATAAACTATAGGAAAATTGGTATTTTTTCGTTAAAATAGATTTTGCATAGAAGTGTGTCTACAAAATATGTCATTTGAGAATATAAGGCCTTGTTGCCTTTATTTTCTAAACATTTGAGCACCAAAAATCAAAATGTGGTCTTAGAAACTAGAACAACTAAGCATGATGATGTTCATAATAGAAAACAACAACACGAACAATTCGATGCAATAATCATATAAGTGGCCCTGGAACCCCAGCTACATGTCTCTGATATTGGAGAGGAATGTCATTCATCCTAGTCTTTGGGATATCCAAAGTGAAACCTCTCTAGGTTGTGTCCTATCTCTGTTAAAATATCTATTGCCTCTGGATTAGTTGTTGCAATTGTTATAGGCTACTTGCCACATCTGTCAAATCACCTCAGCCCTATTGGTTGGTTTTGGCCGACATTTGCACATGCATTTTAGATAATTAACCTTTGAAGACAAAAAGCACATAAAATTTTTCAAAATTGAAAACATGTCAAAATGAGAAATTCTCACCTAGGTCACCCCACTAAGCTCCAACTAGAAGTGGGATATCGGGATCACCTCTATAATCCATCTTGTTATATGGAGATTCCTCAATCAAAACAATTTGTTGGCCTAACCAGTCAAAAAACTGAAGAGTATACCTCACTAGCATTCCATTGCCTCCATTACATGCCATCAATGAAACCCAACTCAACACATGTAGATCTCTAGGACCCCCCTCATCTTCTAGAATCTGTTGTGGCTGGAGAAGAGGAATTCTCTCTAGGGAGAAAGCAATAAGAATGGTGCCATAACCAAAGTTCTTTAGTTTCTGATTCTAACATCTATTCAATTGACCATTCATGTCTATAACCACTACCTCACACCTATTGAACATTGTGGATTTCCACCATTCCACAACAATTAGTATCTATTCTCATCTGGCTAAATTAGGTGCAGTGCTACCACACAAATTACTAACAATGAAAGTAATGGTCCTCAAGCACAAGAGCTTGCTGGTATTTATATCATTTTTTCCATCATTGGGTGGTGCACCTCTACAAAAGTGTCATAGATACTCATCAGTAATGAAATATCAAGTCCCTAAAGAGAGAGCCTAGTCAAGAAATAGATTTCATCGATGTCAATGGTAATTTGATGATCTCCGATCACAAAAAAATGTTCCTAGACATTCTAGGTTCTTACCATCCATGTCATCATATTTACCTGAGCTTTCATCCCACAAATGAGCCAGAATTTTAGGAGGCCACAAGTTCTTAGAGCCTACATGGTAGCTAGATCTCCCAAAGTTACCAAATCATTCAGTTCATGCTCTCTTTCCCTCCAATCCATTTTGAGCAATCAATTAACTTCAAATGAACATTTAAAAGAGCTTAGAATCATTTTTAAGATTAATATCATATTTTTTCAAGTTCAAATATTTCATTTCTAAAATCCTCGCCGCATGCACTGTCATTGTTTTTAAACATGGTGTAGCTGCATTTATTTTCTAGAAGGTATCCATGTAGGGAGACATTTTCCATAGGAAAAAAGTTATATGTCTGTGTGGGTCTGATTGAAGGAAATCATCATAAGGCCAAGGGCATATCTTTTGATAAATCATTGCCCCAAAAAATTAATTGAAAGGTTATAATGGAAAATTGACCGAATGAAAAGCTAAATTAGGAAGAGATCTTCAATCTGGAAGAATCATTTTGTGATTTCATCCACCAGTTAACTCAAAATCAGTCCTAGAAGTCTAGTGGTACAATGCTTATTTTTCTGCTCTCAAACGTTAAAATGCAAATGGCGAGAAATAATTTACTTTTTCCACTTTTATAGGGTTTTTGAGCGAAAAATAAATATTATTTTTACATTTATGACCAATTAGGATGGAAAATATTATACTTCTAAGAAATTATAATGATTTATTTAGTTGGAAAGTGCAAGATTGGTTACAAAATGCGAATAAAACATTTTGACCATCAATAAACTTTTATCATTTTTCATGCCATCGAAGAATTAAGAAAAGAGAAAATTATAAAGTATTATTTTAAGCCCTTTTCAAACTATTCAAAGATAGTATTGTAGAGTACTTGTTTGTTCAAACTCATAAAAACAAATGAACAAAATTCCACTCAGTATAAGTTTACCCCTTTTATAGACTGAGCCATGACTAGTTACGAAAAATGTATACGTTGATCGAACATGGTCAATAGAATTCTCTATTATATTATTTTTTCCTTTTTTGGGCTTGATGGACTAAAAATTACAAAAAATAACATCATGGATTCTACTTATGTTTTTCTTATTATTCTCTAAAACTAAAAAACACTGAGCTTTACTTTCTCCGGGCTTGTTAAAATTTTACGGTAAAAGAACTGAATGGGTTTCCTTTTTGTGTCTTTTTCAATCTCCTTAAAAGAAAATGACATCGAGTTACTCCATTACTGGACTTGTAAGAACTAAACACTATAGGACTCATTAAGCATAATGTGACTGAACCATTCCTTCTTAGGTTTTGTTAAAAATACTTTGATGAACTCATCCAAAAGATGAGCTTACAGTCCAAGCATATGTTATCCTCCTCAATTTTGTAAAAAAATGAAGAGGTACTTACCAGTATTGGTGGGGGAAAATTGGGAAGAGGTGCTCATTTTACATTTAATTTCTAAAGATAGCATGTCTCTCTTGAACACGACAGCTTGTCACATTCATGTCCAGGTTGGAAATCCATTTTTCTTACAATTAAGAAACCTCATTAAAAGTATTGATGGTTTTGGGTAATATCATTAAGTCAAATGCTCCCAATTCAATTATCATGTCATTATGTGTTCAAGAGAAGTTCAACCTCAGTTCAAGTTACTTTACAAACTTTAGCCTTCAATCACATTGACCATCCTTGATTCAATCCTTGCAAACTATTTTCAAAACTTGACATTGTGTTTCGCGTCGCAAGCTTTCCTATGGCAGGTCACTTCCTATCGACTTCAGCTCATTATATAGGAAGTTGATCTAGATACCTTCAGTACCTTGAGGCCTACATGCTATAATGGTAGCCTTCTCAGCTTCGATGATAGGTTCTCATCATTGGACTTTGATGGAATGATTCTATGAGCGTTCGACTTAATATCACTTATTCACACTTCATAGATTGTACAAGAGGTACCTTTAGAACCATTGTTAGTATTAGTGGTTTCTCCCTCACTTACTAAGAGTTCACATCATTAACTAGAAATCAAGTGGTTTCCTCCATTTTCCACTTTGAAACATTCACTCGCATGGTTAGATTTGTACTGTTGATTGAGAGATGGAGATCAAGACCCTGGATCTAGTTTCATCAATCTAGGTTGCGAGAAGATTTTATATTCATGATTATGTAGACCCATTTATGACAGATGGTTTTATGCATAATTTGTGTTCTATCTATATGATTTTGTTTTTCCCATACTTGCTCACTAAGTTAACTTTACTCTGAGTATGGGAATTCCTACTTGAATGATGATTATTGATATAAATTTTAATTTTAATCCTTAAATCTTCCCTATAGGTTTCCAATCACTGTCTTTGATCCAATCCTTGGAATGATAAAGCACTTCAATCTTTTAAACTTATTTTATACACTTCAGACATTAGGGGGAAATTTGTTACATATCAATTTGTCTCCATAACACTTGATCAGTTAATGGGTATTTTTACCATCTGTGAACATATTGAATTAAACTCCCTTAGAAGTCAAACAACCCAAAATATCTTGAAGGAGATGAGAAATTTGGGGATAATAGTTGTCAAACCTTGTCAAGTTTCACCTGTGCTGATGTTCCTAGATTTTTCCACACATTTTCTAGAATTAACGTTGAGAACATCGCAGAGTTGTGCTCCTTCTTCCACTGTAAAATCGCACAGGTGAATTCAAGAAAGTAAAAAATAAAAATTACATTATAGAAACATATTTTTTCGAATATTTCCCAACTAAAAGATTTCAAGTGGTGACTATTTGAGTTATAACCCTCAGATGATGCATATTAATCCCTTTCCTCAAGAAAATCTAATCCCTCAATTAGGTGATCTCACCCTCCTTCTTTGGATATAAAAATTCTTCCTCTTTGCCTATAAAATGACTTGATGGTAGAGGGTTTGGGAGTTCAGAACTTAGAGAAGATAAACTTATGTTGCTAGTTTGAGATTGGAAAGATTGTCATCTAAGGAGGAGTTTGAAGGAATTTGGGAGGAACCTCATGGCATCAAGGCAAAGGTTGTAAGGATCATCTTTGTCTATTATTAATACAAATGAACACTTTCTCCCGTTGGTTTGTCTTCTTGGAACGACAAACGTTTTATAATTGTTTAAGGTGTTTATTAAGGCAGATTCACTTTTGTTAGGTCCCTATAATACTAGTGATTCCCACATAACTATTGTCATTGTAGCCCTTATTATTATTTTTGTGCCCATATTTTCCCCATATTTTTATTATTATGCCTCATAGAAGCCCACTATTGTTATTGTTGTGCCCTTATATTGTTATTGTTATGTCAACTTTGATTATATTGTGACCCCTTAGACTCCTATATTTAGAAAGGAGGTTTTCTCATTTATATCATTCAATAATTGTTCATTTGTGTAATTTAAAGGAGGTTTCCCCCTCAAAGAGGATGATTTTGAACTCGTTGATCTATCTTCTCTTCTATTTTGTGAGCTAGTTGCATAACAATTGGTATCAAGGCTTTGGATTCTAGGGTTTCGCTGCTTCAAACAGGTCATCATGGAATTTTCGCTATAACATTTTTCTATGATGTTTCAAAAGGTAAAATGAAAGCCCATTCGAGCCAAAATCTTGATGAATGTCGGATATGGATTTTAGATCTTGTCTCACTATATTTGCAGAGATATGATCCAAGGAAGTTATGACTTTTGTGGCTTCCCAAATTATATGTCAAACATGTGACATGGGGAAAACAATGATAACTTTCTCTTTGAGTATCAGATTGAAATTTCGTAATGAGTTACAGAAAAAGGGCATTCTTTAGTTTTTTGTATATGGGTTTTAGGACCTAAGGTTGAAACAATGACCTGTGGCACTTCATACAAGTTTTCTCTACTGAACCAATCTATAATCAAGTCACCATGGGAGATTTGGCATAACTCTTCCTTGGAGAATCCAATATTGATCAGACTTGTGGGTTAGTAATAGGACTTAAAGGGCTACTGCAATACAAACTTTCCGAGCTTGGACATCCACGATTACAGAGTTATAACAGATCCAATATTGAGCTCCTACAAAGTGAAAAAATATGTGTAGCTTTTATTAAAAATTGCATAAGTTTGGTTTGAAAAATTAGTTGATGGAATTGAAAGGTCATAGTGAAGTATAATTATCATTAATTGATTCCCCGAAGAAATAAGATGGAAACACCTAGTAAGCAACCTGAAATATCTAGCATGACTCATGAAGGAGAGGAAGAAATGCAACATGATATATCAAAATTATAAGACCAAGTGCAACAAAATTCACTGTCACAAAAAGTAACAGAAGCTAATATGGATGGTTTAAAGAAAGACATGGAAGCTAAGATGGATGGTCTAAATAAATGCATGGAAGCTAATATTGATGGTTTAAAAGGAAGCATTGAAGATCTCATGAAAGACATGGAAGCCTTGAAAGCAGGTTTGCCAAAGGTGCTACAAGAAATGATTCCTAATGGCGAAAAGGTAGTAGAGGAAACTCATAATGAGAACAAAGGAAGTCTTAATCATGATTCCATAGACTCTAACTTTGGATTGGAGACCCAAAATGTTCCAAAGATAGATATGAGGAAGTTTTATGGCAAGGATCCTCTAACATGGATACTATAGATGGAGAGATATTTCGATCTCCATAATGAGAAAAACAAACAAAAGGTATGCATTGAAACTTTATACTTGGAACCAAATCAGTTCGTACGGTATCGATGGCTTTTCTCTCATAGACAAATCTTCAGTTGGGAAATTTTTACAAAATAAATGATAACAAATTATGAGGATACAAAAGGCAATACCTTTTTTAGCAAATTGATAAATCTCAAAGAAAAGGGTTCAATGATGGAGCACATTGAGGACTCCAAAAATTGAATCTAAGGGTAAAAGATATTCTAGAGGAGCTTAGGATTGATGTGTTCATAGGTTTTTTAAAGGATAGAATCCAACATGAGGTTCGCCTTTGGGAACTTGATTCATTGGAGAAGGCATTTAGGTTGACAAGAAAAATGGAAAGCAAAATTATGGCAACAAGGAAGCCTACCACTCGCATTTATAAAGATGGAAGCATTGTTGCCCCTAGCCTTCCACAACCTACAAGGTTGGCACCACAACAATTGGAAGAGAAAAGAGTAAAAGGGCTTTGTTACAATTGTGATACCAAATACACTAAAGGTCATAAGTGTGCTAAGAAGAATTTATTTTTCATAGGTTGTGAAGAGGAGGAGGAAAAGGAACAAGAAACGTCAAAAGAGGAGGATATGTACTAGGAACAAACCCTAGAGAAAGAAGAAATGAATCCAACCATATCTTGTAATGCATTGGCTAGAATTAACACTCCTCAAACTATCAATATAGAAGGACATATCAAGAAGAAAAGGATAATAGTGTTGATTGATTCGGGTAGTACCCATAATTTTATTAGCCAAGGAATTGAATTTCTTCCTATATCCAGCACTAGAGTGTCAAGTGATGGTTGCAAGTGGAGTTACCATAAATTGGTCTAGAAAGTGCCATAATATCAAGCTATCCATGGGAGAATATGCATTAAATATACGAATAATTTCCTTTCCAATGGGTGGTGTTAATGTTGTACTAGGAGTCCAGTGGCTACAATCTTTGGGTATGATTACTTTTAATTTTAAAGAACTTTTCATGAATATTTTTTGGAAGGAGAGGAAGTTAGATAAAGGTGTATCACAGGGAAACCGAGAGAGATAATTAGCTCTAACAAAATGACAAATCCTCTAAAGAAAGAAAAACTAGGCATAATTTCACAATTATGTTCACTAGAGCTTCCCACATCAAAATCATCTATTTCTCTTGATCTCCAAAATGTATTGGACAATCATTCCAAGGTATTTGATACTCCCAAAGGCCTCCCACCAATTTTTGATCATGATCATGCTATTCATTTGATTCTAGGAAGTGTCCTCCAAACATCACGCCTTACAAATATCTCTATTACCAAAAGAGTGAAATTGAACGTTTCGTTGCAGAAATGCTAGACGTTGGTATAATTCAACCTAGTCAAAGTTCTTTCTCTACTCCAATAGTGTTACAGATCCATTTAGGAACATCAGTTCCATCATTTAGACCATTATCATTTGGGTTGATCAAACCGTAATTCCGTTGCTACATGACCTAGACAAGTCACCATCTTGAATGCCTCCTTCCCTGAGAATGTTTTGGCCTGAATCCCTCCAAAAATTCCTCCTTGAGGGACTAGTGCAGCCTTGGATAGGGGTAAGTGCGCTTCAATGTAGGTAGTCCCACGTCAGGGTGCTCTGTAGAGCACCTAGGCCAATTTTACCTGTGTTGGGCGAGATTGAGTGAAATTCACATAGGTCTTTGGGAATATTCTTATCTTTTGGATCCATCTAGAATATTCCCACACTTATCATGTCCTATGAGCTCTGTTGGATACCTATACCAATAGGTTTCATATTTCATGATTGGCAAATATAAGTGCCAAATATGCTCCATTTTGCTGCCACAAAGGTTCCATATTTACAATAAAAGAAAAGGTGTATATAGGCCTGCATATTCACAAAAATTTATGGATGACCCAACAGCCTAATCTGGATCATGCCATGTTTTCAATTTATGTTGTAGAATAGAGAAAGAAATATGTCCAAACTGTTTAATCTTGGCAGATCAGTAGCTAGGTAGAGAAACTAAGGTTCCCAACTGCTTAATCTGGGGCCTTAGAAGGAATAAGGGTAGTATTAGATAGGAAATGAAAGCAAAAAGCCAATGGAAAAGAAAAGGGCATACAAAGGGTTTGCAAGTCCAAGTGCACCCTCCAAGAAGGAATAAAAAATGTTAGGGGAACTAGTTGGGTAGGTAGATGGGGTTGCAGAAGTGATGTTTCGTTCAAGACCAAAGTTGCTAGCAATGCACACAAAACAATATAGTGGAGCATGACTAACTTCCTTTCCCAGTTGTATATTACTCATTAATAACACCCCTTCATAAATTGGTACATAGACAAACTCAAAGTTTTATGATGGTGCTTATGGCCTTTAAAAGCCACATTTCTTGTGCAAAACTCTTTTCATTTTCATCTACTCTTGACTCCAAGATATTTTCAAAAAAACTTATTTGTACTAGCCCTCATCCATATGTTCCCTCCATATTAACAACTAACTATACTATTTAGCTCCCTATACTCCATTATCCCTACTATTATAACACCATGGTGTATAAATCCCACATTGTGTAAATATTCCCCCTTGGCACCATAGCCATAATCTTCACTCCCTGGGAATTGAATTAACACCTGGTTAAGGTCAAGAACCCATGTTCCACCTTTTTCTCCATCTCAACCCATTTCCCTACCCAAAAGTTCCATTTTTGCCTAAAAAGAACCCTTGAACTAAACCTTTTAATCCCCTAAAACCATCAAAGGGCGGAAACATTATGAAAATATACTTATCCCGCCTTATCCCAAGGTCGGGAGCCAGTTTTTTCCTTTTTGTTGTATAAATTCATCGGAACCCTTTTTCCTATAGTTCTGCCTTCATAAATTTTGCACACAAATTTTGCATAAACTCCGCAAGTTTCACCGTTTTCTAATGTTGGCAGGACGAATTATTTTTGCAAATAAAACTATGAAAAAACCTTTGGAAAATCATTTGTCACATGGAGGGTCCCGCCGGTCGCGCTTGCCAAAAAATATAATTTTTTAAAACCCGCCCACTCACTGCTATAGCCCGTGCAACTAGTCCTCCCGATGACCGTCCGATGGTGGCCTTCCCAGATCTACGGCTTGCAGCGATTTCGGGAAAACCCGACGTCTGACAGTTAACAAGGACAAGAGTTATAGCCCGTGCAGGTTCACCCGATGATCGTCAAATCGCGCGCCCGCAGATCAACGGCTCACATCCATATCGGAAGACCCCCGACGTCCGACAGATACCTTCCGATATCTGTCAGACGCTTACGTCACGCGGGGACAGATGTCGCATCCAAACTCCATCGGAGCCCCCTCTGACAGATTCCTTGTCATGCAGGAGGGTTCCCGATATGGCGACACCTGTCCTGCCCACGTCCCCGTCCTGCTGTCATGCACGTCATTACCACGTTCGCCCACCTCGTCCCTCATTCGCCCACCTGGCCGCCACCTTATCGTCCCCGTGGACCGGTCTTAGGCCGCCACGTCACCCGATGACATCTTGCTGACGTCATCCAACCCGGTCCCTCATGCTGACGTCATGCTAACGTCATCCAAAAAAATGCGCCAATAAAGTATAAAGCCATATTTTACGGTTTTTTCGCAATTTTGTCATTTTTCTGGGAAAAGCACCTCTCCGCTGTCTGCATGCATTCCACGATGACCATTCTACCAGCCAGCCCACGACCATTTGCAAGAGTTCAGAGCGCTAACCCAGCTGCTGCTTCATCCCAAGCCACTGTTTAAATAGGTATTTGACACTTCGTCTTCTCTCAAGCTGGTTTTTTCATGATTTCTTGTAAAATCCACCATAAACAGGAATAAGATTGAAATTCGACCAGAAATCCAACTATATCCTACCTCTGTTGAACCGTTTAAGGTTGAATCGCTGTGGCGGAAACCTCCTTTAACTTCAATTACTGTCAAAACCCTGCCCTGTTCGCGCAATCGTGAACTCACTGCATTGCTCCCAAATTGTCAAAGGAGGTCTGTCACACTGCATAAAGGCCTTCTCAGAAAGCTCGGCACTGTTATACTTGACTGTACAACAACCCTGTTGTTTTCTACCCCTCTCAGTTCCACTGTTTCAGTTAGCAGACCCGGAATCTCAAGAAATACTTGAAGCAGACATGGATACCCCTGCAAGATCAGCAGCCCTTAATGTTACTCCCTTGAATGCTCCTCAGAGAGAGCTAGACTGGCAAGACTTCGCAGACTTAGATTACCAGATCTCAGAAGACGCCCCATCCAGATGCACATTCCACATTCATCTGCTAAATGAATTCAGGGCTAGGCACAGAGATGGAACAGATATCCTAGGCATTTGGGAGTCCTCCCTCCCAACTTTTAAGATGCCC
>APFE030147171.1:48435-95139 GCA_000404065.3 Pinus taeda
AGATAATTTGTTTTTTATCAGAAATGAAGTATCACATCTGTTTGATGAGCCCCCCCATTTCTACAAGTATACAGAGGCTGATGAGACCTTAGGGTCAATTTTGAAACATCAACTTCCTCCTCCAGACACATGGCAAGATTTAATAAGGTTACTTTTGAACCAAAGTTGAGAGGTTAAATCTTTTTCGGCAAAAGGTTTATATTACATATACAAGTAGGCAAAAGCCATAACAGCAGGTATGAAGATGCTGAGCCAACTCAGCACAGGTACTCGACCGCAGCAACAGCATCAGCAAGCACAGGTGGCAGGGCCAAGAAGACACAAAAAGTAACAGTTGCAGAGCACTTCATTCTGCAGTTATGATAAAGCCGCACAGCTGACTCCGCAATGCCAAAAGGTCAAAAAATTATCTTGACAGGAGTTAAAGGCTTTTAAGAGTCATTTATATTTGTAATTACTTCTCATCTACTCTCCATGTACGAGTGTAAGAGATATTTTCCTCTCAGATGACTCAATACCTGAGATATTTTTGTATGAAACCTCGATATATTCCCCCTCGCGTTTGTTTAGAGGGGTTGGACTCCGGATGTAAGAAATCTCTTGATATCTCTTCTGTTATTCTCATATTGTAAACTCTCAGACAGCTAATACAAAGGACAATGGGATTTCTTCAAGCATTGTGTCTCTTGATCTCCTGATGGTGTATGGCTCAAAGTTGCTGGATTCCTGTGTATTTCATGGCTCAATAAGTTTTTCTCATTGCTCTTTGTTTTGCATGTGATCATTATTCTTTCATATGTCTTTCATGTTTTCCATACACTCAAATATCTAGGTAGCAAGGAAAAAGAATAGTCTCAGGATTTAATCATTGGTTACCCTGAGCTTAATCTAAGCTATCTCATATGTTTTCTTCAGTTAAAGTATTTAAAGAGTAATTCTTCAATGCTACCTTTAATACTATATCATCACAGTGCTTTGTTATTTCAGGAATTCAAGTAATTGCTCCTAAATAACAGACCTCTTTCACACTAGTCAGCCCAAGTAAAGAATTCTTAATTGCTCTTTGCTAGTTGTTCTTCACCTCACTCTCACAATTTACAATTTGTTTCATGGAATACACACAGGCCCTGTAGTTACACCCACACCAAGTCAAGATCTCAAGGCAACGACTGTCAAAGACCCCATTGCCCAATGGATTAGTTTCACCTGCAGACAGACTCTAAAAGCTATCAGAAGCATCCTCCCAACCAAACACAAAAACAACCAAAAATTCACTTCATAACTAGCCTAAAACTTCGTCAAAAAACAGTGACAAACCTTATAGAGAGAGCCCTCTCTGACTATTGCTGGGCTAGAAGCTGTAGCCCAAAGATTGGTTAGTGGTTACCCCGGCCGTATTCCCTAAGGAGTCATAGGGAACAACCTGGGTGTTAACAAGCTCGAAATTGGATAGGGAATGAGTTAAGTAACCTCCTATCCTCTCATCTCTTTCTTCCATGGAAACTAACTCTAATTTTGAATTCCATTCAATATCCTCAGTCATGACAAAACCTCCTCCATTTGCCTATAAATTGAGCATTCATCGAAGTGATCAGGGGTTGGATTTTGAGAATTTGTAAGATATTGTTGGAGTGAGAGTTGAGATTTTAAGTGAGCAGTGTTATGTTTCCAGAATGTTTTTCTATTGATGTGATGTTGGTTGGAACCCAACCTAGAAGAGTGGCAATGGATTGGACTTCATGGTCGTGATTCTTCCTTCTACCTAATAAAGAACTTTACACTTTTTTCCATATGCTTATCTTGATATATGATGTTTATATGTGTGAATGTATCTAATTCCATTTACTTGTATTTGATGTATATTTTGCTTTGATTGGTTCTATGTCTTCTATTTATGATTGCAGGTACCTTTTGAGTGAGTTAAGTTTGAGAAGGAGTGATGGGAGTCAGACAAAGGAGACAAAAGGAAAGCAAAATAACAAGTAGGTCCTTTGATTCCTTTGTCGTATTTACCATTTATAGAAAAAGGATAATCGCTTTAAATCTGTTGTTCTAGGTATAGCTACCTACCTAGAGAATTAGTATTTATCTGAGATACCAAATTCCTCATAACAAATTGGCGAATTCACTTGGGAATGATCAAAATTCCGGGTAGTTTACCTTCATCTTAATACACTCCAGTAGACTTTACTTGCTTCCATTGATCTTATTTTAGCCTTTTTGAAGTGTTTTGGTCAAAATTTGCACTAAAATTCCTACTTTAGGAATGTGGTGGAATCAGTGCACCCTTGGTCAGGGTATGTCAAGCTGATCAGTGCACCCTTGGCTTAGAGATAGTGCACTAATAAGTGTACCTTTGGCTTAGGGATAGTACATTTTAGCACTCTGTCTCCCATTCAGACCTGTGTTGATGCACCTTAGGTCAAATTTCCACCTTTTGATTGGGTTTTTTTCAAAATTTCCCTCTGTTTCTGCTTACTGAATGATCAAAGAATGTTATGTCTCTGAAATTAACATTATATTTCCTTTGCTAGCCATACATTTGATTTGATTGATTAATGTTTCTTAAATTATTTCTTTGTCATTATCAATTCATTGTCAAAGTTAGATTATCGTAGATTAATCTTTGTTCAAAAGAAAGTGTCATAAAAGTATTCATTTCTTTCGAAAAGGAACTTTCGTAACTTCTTCATTCTTGAAAATAGATTGATTGATTATATGTGAATTAGTTTGCTTTTGTTCATTTCAAAATTAAGGGAATTGAAAAGAAAAACTTGCAATGTGCATATTGTATTTTTTGAATGCTTGATAAGAATAGTTAGGGAAACTGCATTAGATGTGCTCTTTACTCTTTGTGAAAGATTTGATTGCTCTATCCCTTTCTAGATAAGGTTTTCATTGTTCAAATTGAATGAAAAGAATGTTTATCATAATAGTTGAATTCTAGGAATTGCAAAAACACATCATGCGGTGAACCTTGAAAGGAAAATTCTAAAGAAGATCAAATTAAAATTCATCTGAATTAACCTAATGGAGCATTGTCACCTAACACAAAACATTTAGAGGTTATAGGATAGAGATGTGTTTGGACATCATAAAACATAGTAAATGTCACTAACTTGTCTGTGATACATCCCGAGTGTGATACCTCATTCCACGTACATAAGTATATTGTAGCTCATCCACATACCTTCGAGTATATAAGGTGGTGTTACAGTATGTAAATTATATGGTTTCACATAGACAACACTAATATGGATTGGGCATCCACATACCTTCGGGTATATATGGGAGGACAACATTAGGTTGTTATCCATCCTTAGGTAACTGAGTCAACCGCCATGTACACTGTGATACACCGAACACATCATTCAAGGAGATTTCCTACCCGTACTTCTCCATTCGCTGGGAGGTATTCTGTAGTTCACAGTTACTTGGTAATCCTTTTTAACTAGATCATACCTATTTTGTTTTGTTTTGTTATTTTGACTTAAATAAATTTAATTGACTATGGATGACATCCGCCATGCTCACTCCTTATTCGATATTAGGTTGACACATATGGAGACAAATATGGAGTCCATCGATCAAGGAATTATTTTTAATGGGAATCCTAGACCTTTTCATCCTTTCGAAAATATTGGTGCTCCTTATATGGCTACATTTTCCCTTCTAGGACTTACGACTGGCTTGCTAGTATGGTTGTTTTCAACCACCTTGGTTCAAAATATCATGATTTCTCCACAATTGGGTACTCCTCCAACTAGACAAAATCAACCTCCAGTTGATCCTAAAGTTGACCCTTTGCCTTCTTCCTCAGTTGTTTCTACCTCCCATTCTTCCTCTTCGCATAGTGAAAGTATTGACATTAGCAACCAGGTGGCTAAGAAGAAGAAGAAAGGGAATAATAAGAAGAAGAAGAAAATTTAGTAGGGGGGCAACCAAGCAACCATTGCTTTTGATGGAACTTCTGATGAGAAAGTGTCTGATAAGCCTCACAAGTTCAATATCCATGCAAACTTTGTACGGGAGACCCTCTTCTTCGAAATTGTCATTATATCTCTCAGATCTTAGAAGAATGGTCTTCTCATTCACATCATCCTATGTCATCAACTTCTGTAGATCATGTTGGTGACACACCATCAACTAGTGGTAGTAAACTTCATGGAAAGAAGGGTAAAGTTAAGTTTCCATATAAGTTATGTGAAGGGAATCACCCCATTCACCTTTTTCACTATCTAGATGAAACCAAAAAAGTGTTGTATAACCATCTTGCTTCACCGCAGCGACTTCCATCTAGTTATAGGAGACTATCCCTTAATCATTCACTAGCTGATAAAGTGACTGACCCAAATAAACCGTCGATCAAAACTATTCTCTCTAAATGTGAATCCTAATAGTTTATACCTGACCCATCACAGGTCATGGAAACAATTGACCTGATTCCACCTTTACTTAGTCATACATTTCCTTAAGAGAATGAATATGATACAACTCAGGCTATTTTCATTTCTTCAGATTCCAATGAACTTAGGGGCAACCCTCCTGTTCCATCAAGAAATGAGGAAAATCCTCCAGTTTTTGTAACTCAAGGGGGTAACTTTCCCGTTCTTACTATACCCCCTCGAAGTAGTTTGATCACTTCCTTTGATTGGAATCAACTGGAAGGATGTTGTCTTCCTTCTTATTTGCCTTTCCAAATCATCGTTCATGTTTGTAATATGATCGAACCTGGCACTATTATAGATGAAAATGCATTAGTGAGTATTCTTTCCTCCACTACTTGGCAAGCACTCGGTTCACCGCCACTTCTTCTTGTCACCCAGAATTTGTTGGCTTTTAACAGAGGAACCATTCAACCATTATGGATCCTTCCATAATTTCCTATTACTTTGGGAGGAAAAATTGTTTATCTCAATGTGATGGTAGTCCGAGGCCCTTCAGATCACAATTTACTTCTTGGGCACGACTATGTTTATGATATGGGAGCTATTGTTTCAACACTCTTGCAAGTGATGTGTTTCCTAAATGAAGGAAGAATTGTCACCATTGACCAACTTTCATTTCCCGGTCCAAATATGGCTTCCAGTCAACCATCTTCCCTAAATGGTCCCTTTGTCCCAATTGTATCTTCCTCGCCATGGGTCAATTATGTGGCAACCCATTCCATGCCTACGTCAACTGACAATCAATTCCATGATGTTGTATGTTCTGTACAGGGGGCATTAAAACCAAATCTCTCTAATGGATTCCTTCCTATGGATCCCTTCCAAAGCATTATTCTCCCATCCGATGAGAACCTGTTGGAAGTCATGACCTCTTATGAGTCATGGTCAAGGAAAATGAGGATAGTTCTTTTACTTTGTTAACCTCATTAAAAAATGAAATAGCTCCCATGAGGATAGTTCCTTGTCTTTGTGTCAACCTCACTAAAAAATGAAACCAAGGGTATGAGGATAGTTCCTGGTCTTGTGTCAAACTCGTTAAAAAATGAAACAAGGAATATGAGCATAGTTCCTTGTCTTGTGTCAAGTTAATTAAAAAATGAAACAAGGAATCTGAGCAAAGTTCTTGGTCTTATTTCAAGCTCATTAAAAAATGAAACAAGGTTCCCTAGAGGAAAGTTCCAAGTTGAGTCTTTGATTAGATCTCATAAAATCCCAATCAAGTCTTTCACTTGATCTCGTAAGTGAACCTTTATTCCATCCACCTGATGGCCATGAGTAGTATACTTAGATGAATGCAATGAATATTGTGGGGCATGCACCTAGAATCGATTCATCACACTGGGAGAATGTAAACCAATTCCAAGCATAGTTTTTTGTTTTAATCTTGTGTAAACATGAAACTGAATCCAAGCATAGTTTTTTGTTTCAAGCTTGTGTAAACATGAAACTGCATCCAAGCATAGTTCCCCATGGTTCAAGCTTGCATAAAAATGAACCCATAACCATTTTAACCCTAGTGATTTCCATTCTATCAGCCTCTTCTATCAGATGAGCCTTGGTTTTTCTTCTTCCATCGTCACGATCTACTTGGTTGATCATACGCTTTCACTTGGTTGTTTTACCCTTTTTGACGAACAGTTGTAATGAGTGGTCTTATTAGCTAGTCTCTTCACATAAATCAACATGTTTTGAGAAGTTCAACATCATCAGAACTAGTTGTTATCCTAGAAGCCACTCATTCCTCAAAGTGGAGTCCTCTTTAAGCTCTTTTTAGACTTGAGATATGAAAATATTGCTGAGCACTTGTCCTTTTCATCTCGTTAAGGGGTTGTTAATGACATCTACTCAATATAATTTTAACCGTTTTTTAGGCTGAGATAGATTATTTACAAAAAATAAGAACATTGACCGAACATGGTCAATAGGTTCTCCCTTGTATTGTTTTATGCTTTTCCAGACTTGAGAGATAAATCTATGAAAGAGAACTTGTGGAGTTTTCTTTTTTTCCCTTTTCAAACTCTCTAAACATGAAAAGAACCATGTGATCATTATCGCTAGACTCGTTAAAACATCAAGTAGTGAAAAATTTGTCCATCATGACAAGACTAAGTTTCACCTTGGCTAGACTTGTTAAAACACCACACAGTGATGGATTTACCCGAAGGGTGGAATTATACAACAAGCATATGTTATCCTCCTCAAGCTTGATAAAAACAAAGAGGTACTGATAAGCAATGACTGGGGAAAATGGGAAAAGGGGTAAACCACTTTATGGCAGTAGGTTGCTCTTGAACATGACACTTTCACTTCACCATTGTGACTATATCGGTTGGATTATCTATGTGATAATAATCATACCTTGGTCTAACATACCATCCATTACTATTTGTTTTGGGTCAATGATGCCAATTCATTTAGTGTTGCCGAGATGTTCAAGAGAAGTCACTTAGTTGAAACTCATCCTTTGCAATACTCATAAACCTTCATTTTCATGACCACCATTCCTAAACCTTGTGTCGCCAGTCGAGTTTCGTGTCCAAAATCATTCCACTCATTTCGTGTCTTTGATGTGGAATACATCAAGACCCTCTTATGATGAGTCGCTTCTTGTCGACATTAGCACATTATCCAAGAAGTTGACTTAGAAACAACCTTCCAGTACCTTCAGGCTTGCATACATCAATGGCAAGTTTCTCGCTTCCGGTGATAGGTTGACATCACTAGCCTTCGACCAAAAGACTTTTTATGGTGTTCGACATCAAAACGTCCATTCACACCATGCAGAATGTACTGCAGTACCTTGAGGATCATTATCATTATCGGTGATTCCTCTTGAATCTACTAACGGCTTATATCATTGGCTGGTAGTTAGATGCTATCTTCCCATGTTTGACTTTAGATCACATATTTGCATGGTTAGACTCATACTTCAGCGAATGATTGAATGAGATAGAATACCCCAAATCTAGTTTCATCCATCTGAGCTGCGATTTCAGGAAAGTACCAAATCATCCATACAATAGATTTACATTGATGGTCATTCGATCATGGGTCTATATCTGTAGACGAATTTCAATGTGCTTCTAATGAAAGTTTATATGTGGACCATGGGTTTTCCTTCTCTCAGTGATTCATGAGAAAAAATAAAAAAATCAAAATATCACGATATTATGTATTGTAATCGATGCAAGTCACCAACCACTTCGGAACCTCCTCATCACATCGTAAAGCATATCACTCGACATCATTATTTTTGACTTCATGCTTTAGGGGGTAGCTATTGCAGATCCATTTGGGAACATCACTCCCAACATTCAGATCAGTATCATTGGTGTTCATTAAACCCTAACTTAGTTGCTACATGCCCTAGATAAGTCACCATTTTGAATGCCTCCTTCCCTTAGTGTTTTTTGGCCTAAATCCCTCAAGAAATTCCTCCTTGAGGGAGCAACGCAGCCTTGGATAGGGGTAAGTGCACTTTAGTGCAAGTAGGCCCATGTCAAGGTGCTCTGCAGAGCATGTAGCCCACTTTGACCTGCGTTGGGCGAGATTGCGAAAAATTGACATAGGGTTCTAGGAATATTCTTATCTTCTGGAGCCATCTAGAAGATTAACACACTTATCATATTTTATGAGCTCAATATTAGATAGGGAATGAGTTAAGTAACATCCTATCCTCTCATCCCTTCCTCCATGAACTCTAGGTTTGGAAGGCCATTCAATACCCTCATTCATGAAAAAACCTCCTCCATTTACCTATAAATTGAGCACTCATCTAAGTGATCAGGGGCTAGACTTTGAGAACTTATAAAGAGATATTATTGGAATGAGAATTGAGATTGTAAGTGAGTAGTGTTATGCTGCCGAGTGTTGTACTATTAATTTGATGTTGGCAGAACCCAAGCTGGAAGAGTGGAAATGGATCTGACTTCATGGTAATAATTCTTCCTTCTATCTAATAAAGCAATTTACAATTTTTTCCATATTCTTATCTTGATATATGATGTTTATATGTGTGAATTTATCTGATTCCATTTAATTATATTCAATATATATTTTTCTTTGATTGGTTCTCTATCTTTTGTTTATGCTTAAAGGTACTTTTTGAGCAAGTTAAGTTTGAGAAGGAGCAATGGGAGCCAAACAAAGGAGACAAAAGGAAAGCGAAAGAACAGGTAGGTACTTTGATTCCTTTCTCTTATTTATCATTTATAGAAAAAGGATAAGTGCTTTAAAATGTTGTTCTATGCATAGCTACCTACCTAGGGAATTAGTATTTATCCATAAATACCAAATTCCTCATACCAAGTAGTATTCATACACAAGAAGGATGGATCATGGCGCATGTGTCCAGATTATAGGGAGCTCAACAAGCTCAATATTAAAGATAAATTTCCCATTCCTATCATTGATGAATTATTGGATGAATTGGATGGATCAATGTACTGAACCAAGATGGATCTTTGTTCAGGATATCATCATATCATAATAAAGATTAAAGACATTCTGAAAACAACATTTAGAACTAATGAGGGTCATTATGAATTTTTGGTCATGCCTTTTGGCGTCACCAATGCACCTTCTACAATTGAAGGTTTGGTGAATTCCATTTTAAAACCCTTCCTTAGAAAATTTGCTTTAGTATTTTTTGATGATATACCAATCTACAACAAATCTTGGAAGGATCATGTTCAACATGTTGATAGGGTGCTCAAACTATTGGAGGACAAAAAATTATATGCAAAAAGCTCCAAATATTTATTTGGTGCACAATAGGTGGAAAATCTAGGTAATATTGCATCTCATGAACTTGTTAAGGTAGGCCCAAGAAAAATTAAAGCCATTAAGAAACGGAAAATCCCCACAGCCATAAAGCATCTATAAGGATTTCTTGGGTTGACAAGGTATTATCACAATTGTGTTAAGGATTATGGGAGAATAGCAACACTTCTAACAACATTATAGAAGAAAGACGCATTTTCATGGACTCCAAAAGAAGCAAAGGCCTTTGAATGTATTAAAGAGGAAATGTTTCAAGCACTGGTTTTAGCTACGCCGAACTTCACAAAAAACTTTATTGTGGAATGTGATGCCTCAGGAAATGGAATTGGTGTTGTTTTAATGTAGCAAGAAAGACTCACTTCTTTCAAAATTCATCCAATTAAAGGAAACTATTTACACAAAGTTATTTATGCAAAGGAAATGTTGGCAATACTACATGCTCTTAAGAAATGGCGACCTTGCCTAATGGGAAGACACTTCAAGGTAAAAATAGATCATGATAGTATTAACTACCTTTTAGAACATATATTATCTTTAGAAGAGCAGAAAAAATGGGTCACAAAGATGTTGGGTTATGACTTTGAAATCATCTACAAAGAAGGGAAGAAAAATGTTGTGGCAGATGCACTCTCAAGAAAGGATGAGGATGTGGAAGCATTGCTTTGCACCATTTCTATTATCCAACCAGATTGGATAAACAAAGCAAGGGCTGAATGGAATAATGATGAAGAAGTGTGGGCACTCATTGAAAATTTACACCAAGCTCCCAATAAATCTAATACAACGGGCTAGAAAAATGATTCGTTATGGTACAAAGATCAGTTATACCTATGTAAGAATTCTCAACTCAAACAAAAGATTCTTATGGAATTTCACACCTCTTCCTTAGGAGGGCATAGAGGAGTTTTAAAAAATTACCACAGGGCTAAGAAGGAATTTATTTGAGATGGCCTTAAATATGATATTCAAAATTTTGTGGCGGAGTGTTTGGTTTGCCAATGAATTAAAGTTGAAACAATAAATACCCTAGGTCTATTACAACCTTTATCCATTCCAAGCCAACATTGGGAGGAGGTTTCAATGAATTTTATCACATGTTTACCCATGTCCGAAGGAAAGATTTTTATCATGTTGGTAGTTTACAGACTTACCAAGCACGGACACTTTTGTGCATTATCTCATCCATTTAAATCTAGTACAATTTCTATTTCATTTATGGAAACAACTCAAAAGCTACATGGAAACCCAAAGATTATTGTAAGCGATAGAGATCCCATTCTCACTGGAAATTTTTGGACATAATTATTTTCTTGTCTTAGTACTTAGTTAGCACATAGGTCATCTTATCATCCTCAACCTGATGGGCAAATTTAGATAGTAAACAAATGTTTGAAAGGATATCTTCATTTCTTTGTATCTAATAAACAAACATAATGGGTTAAATGGTTTCCTCTGGCAAAACCGTGGTATAAGACTTCATTCCATATTGTAAAAAAAATGAACCCATTTATGGCACTTTATGGATATCATCCACCCATCCATCACATCAAATCGAACAACAACAATGAGTTCTCCAACTCTTAAAGGATAACCTCACTTTGGCGCAGAATAAAATGAAAAAACAGGCATATCAACATCACAACGAAAGGAGTTTTGATGTAGGTGAATGGGTATTTCTATGGCTACAACCATATAAACAAATGTCCCTCAAGCAAGCTAATAAGGATAATAAATTATCCCCAAATTATTATGGTCTGTACAAGGTGCTGCAAAATATTGGTATTATGGCATACAGATTGGAGCTTTGCAGCTACTCGAGTGCACCCAGTTTTCCATATTTCATACTTAAAGAAGGGTATAGGTGACAAGATCCTAGTTCAAACAACATTTCCAGAACTTGATGAAGAAGGAAAAATCATATTGGAACCAAAAGCAGTCACAGAAACAAGAACTTGACAACTATGAAATTGATCAATTTTAGAGTATCTCATCAAGCGGAAGAAATTACCCACTGAAGTTTCCACATGGGAGGATGAGAATTTTATACAGAAGCATCCAAAACTACTTTAGCATTGAGGACAACACTTCTTTTAAGGAGGGGCATTTTAGGTCCCTATAATACTAGGGATTCCCCCATTACTATTATCAGTGTAGCCCTTATTGTTATTGTTGTGCCCCTATTGTCCCCATATTATTATTATTGTGCCCCTTAGAAGCCCATTATTGTTATTGTTATCTTGGCTTTCATCATATCGTGACCCCATAGACTCCTATATATAGAAAGGATGTTTTTTCATTTGTATCATCAACAAATTATTCATTTCTGTAATGTAAAGGAGGTTTCCCCCTCGAAGAGGCTAATTTTGAAGTTGTTGAACTATCTTTTCTTCCATTTTGTGAGCTAGTTTCATAACAAATTCCTAATCTCCTTGATCATTAGGTCAAGTTTTGTTTGGATTATTATATCACATATGCTTTTGATCCTTTTATGGTTTATGGTTGCAGATCTTATCATTCATTGAGTATTTGCGTGAAGTCACAACAAGGAATATTCATCAAACATTTCATGAAATAGGTAAGACGTTCATCCATTAGACTTAATTCTTATAATTTATTAGGGGAATTTTGAGGTCTAAATGTGCCTCCTAAGGAAATTATAAAATAATAGTGGAAATAATAAAATAAGATTAGATTACATCATCAAATTTTAGAGGGAGAAAAGAAAAAACTATTTTTTCAACTCGTATTTTCAACTTATCTTTGTGTGGGGTTACTCAAATTTCAAGTAGGAAGACTTATTGCATGAAAATTTTGATTTCTCGTCCAAGGAGTAACCATGTTGCATTCTTTCTATGGACCATGTTACATGAAAAAATAGAAATACATGAAAAATGTGATCACAATCACTTTTTTTCATCTATTTCTCACTTTTCATGTAGAAGGGTGCATCAAAAGTATGCAACATGGGTACTCCTTGGACGCGGAATTAAATTTTTCATAGAACAAGTACTCCCACTCGAAGTTTGAGTAAAATGTTAGGGATATAAGTTGAAAATACAAGTTGAAAAAGTAGTTTTATTATTTTATTTTTTTTAGTCTTTTTACCTTTTTAACCCAAAAAATGGTGAATCATCCCCTATGGTTGACATCATCATCTTGAATCATGTTGGTTCTTATTGAGTCTATTTTGGTTCTAAAATTTTCTTAGGAGGCCCATTTTAGACCTCAAAAGTTATTTAATGCAAACAAGTCCAACTTAGGGAAAGAGTGAATTCAATTTTCCTTCTTCTTTCTAGTTTGCATCAAGGATCTGTGGAGATTTCTCTTATCTTCAAGAGGGATTTGTCCATTGTAACAAATTGATGACCATACGAGGGAATG
The DNA here is from genome assembly GCA_000404065.3 of Pinus taeda. NCBI lineage: Eukaryota > Viridiplantae > Streptophyta > Pinopsida > Pinales > Pinaceae > Pinus > Pinus taeda. The sequence goes on from APFE030147171.1 coordinate 61,047, forward strand.
TCTCTATTCTCTTTCTTCCCATTAGTTTTTCTTTTTGATCCTTCTAGTTTATCTTAACCTGAGTCTTTATGAACTAATGACCTTTCAAACCAGTGTGGTTGCTTTCTTGAAATTTTATTTTTTCTTGGGTTTGTGAGATCTACATTGCTTTCATTCACCAATAGAGCACAATTTTGTGTTATTTTTCCCACAAATTGAGAGTTTTTCACAAATTTATTTGTGAATAACTCAATCAGTAGATGAAGACTCAGGAAGGTACACAGTAGGACTAAAAGGAGCCGAGAGAGTCGTCTACATCAACCAGATGGTTAGAGTATCTTGTTGAGGGTAGATTGGTTGTCTATGGATCGACACCAAGCCCCAATTTTATTTCTCATATCAATGGATGTATGAGGGTCATTCCCTTGGAAAAGGAACCATATACGTTTGCTTTATATGTTGATTAATATAACAAAGTTGGGTTGAAAATTGTGAAAATTTGCCCATATTTTGTGCACTCTTAGATTTACTATTTTTTATATTCCGTTGTGAAAAGTAGTATCATTGTGATTATTGGTTTGGTAGCATCAAATATTCTAAGATTCTATCCTAGACACAAGATCATGGAAAAATAACATGGTATTAGAGTGTGCTTGAGCTAATTTGAGGGATAGTGAATGAAAGTGTGCACAACAAAGCAAATCAGAGAGAGTTGTGAGTGTCTAGATCATGGAGTAGAGGGTTCATCTGAAGACATGGAGATGTGGTCTCGATCAACTTCACAACGTGATTGGATGGGAGCTTTGGTGGATTGGTGGAGAGTCTGGTGAACAACAATTTATTGTAGGGTATATTGTTGATCATGGACTTCTATTGATTTTTCATGGATGGTTGGGACATCTCGAGGGTTTCCTTGGATTTAATGAGATCAGGTTGATCAAGATGGATTCATGTGATGGAATACAACTTGGTAGACTAGATTCTTCATCAGATCATGATCCTGCATATCCAAGATTGGAGGGACTTACATGAGTGGTATTTGATCTAGGAGAAAGAGTACTTATAGGACTAACCCAGTGGAGATTGTGTAGCATCAGATGGAGTCTAGCCTCAGAGGGAGAATCCTTATGGAGGTTTGGGATCTTCATGTTCGGATGTGATGAGGTAAAGGAACTACTGAAACTGTCGAATTCATTCTAGAGGGTATGCTATAGTGATGGATGCCAAATGGGCCCGTCTGGCCGGATGATGGTGCTTACTTCCTAGTCTTGGAAGTAGCTCCCTCACTAAGACAAAATTTTGATTTTTGTATCTTGGGAGGTACTCCAAGGCCTACAATTTAGGGTTTGGAGGGAAAAGCACAACAAGAGTCACTTGTGAGCTTGGAACCGAAGGTTGGGGTTTTGCACCCATCATGATTTGGGAAAAAACCATGGGTACATTTCGACATGTGATGGATGAGTATGATAGCGGTTATTGAGATGAATATGATGAAACAAATATCATCTAATTCTGAGTTGTAGAAATGGAGATATGATTTTTTTAAGTTATGGGGTGTGTTTGCACCAAATGAGTTAAGGTCACGTTAAGTTTAGTAAGCCTCTTGACATTTGAACAAGCCCGTGGAGGTTCCTAGAAGGAGCCTTTCTTATGTGTATACAAAGAAGGTGATGGATAGTCATTTTAGAAATCGATTTGCGAAACACAAGAGCTCATTGGTGGAGCAGAAAAACTCAACATACATATCTCTATTTGGGCCGCGGGAGGGATATCTTCTCAGCGAGGAGAAGAGGCTATGTAGGAGGCTTCTTGTGATTGTTGTAGGATTGTTTTATGCTTCTAGGAGGGTAGAGTATGAGGAGGAGATATGTTAGTCTGTAGTGAAGGAAGTTGTGGGTGGAGAACCCTTGGAAGAGGCAATCACAACCTAGAGAAGGTGTAACACCCCATCCTAGGTCTACCCAAAGTAACCATGCCAACCAGGGTAAACATGAGGATAGATGCTACTACAATGAGATTCAACCACTTATGTCACCTTAAGGAAGTGGAAGTGACTGAACATCACATATAGTCATCCAACATCATTAGCAAAACTCTCAAGAGACAATTCAACCACTCAGACAGCTTATCCATGGTTCCCACTTCTATTCTACAACTCTTAGGACATAGTAGCTCTCATGTTATGGGAAATGGAGTGACCAAAAACCAAAATTTACTCTCATATGCATGCCTATCAGCGAGCGTGGAGAATAATTTCTAGTTTTATGCTAGTGACCCTAAGATTTAAGCCACTTTTGTAACCCACTTTTGTAACCCAGAATCTTGGCATATACCCAGATCTTGTTGTAACTTCAATAATTCATTAAAAACATGATAAAAATTTTCATTAATCAAAAATCACCCCTAGGACTAGGCCTAACCATCCCCAACTGGGACTGATATTCTGTCAAACACTTGGCATCAATGAAACCTATAAGTCCAGGATACAAGGAAGAGAATAAACGACTAAAACAAATTATGAAACATAACCAAAAGGATCACCTCCTTCTTCATTGAACTACTACATCATCAATTAGTTCTTTCATCCATCCATTTAACAGTTAAAAGTAAATATATGAAATAAACCAGTCATATAACCAGGCTTACAACTAGCATAAAACCATATAAAAATCAGATATATGAAAACCATTAAATCCAAATATAAATCAATGAAAAAGTAAGAGAACTTGTATTTTATTAATCATAGGAAAATCTAGCCAGGTTCACACTTCAACGTACCAGCCAACCATTGACATGGTTGAACCAAATCTCTTTTTTATCTAGTCATCCTCGTGCCATAATCCAAGCATGAAAGTGGGATCTCATAGAACAACCAAGGGAATCCAAAGGTTCAACCACCTCCACCCTCATCAAACTATTATCACACCAAAATCGGTTCTTCGATCACAACCAAATAGAAATTGGAATGCCATCCAGAATCCATCACAATCCTTGAGGAATTTTCCATCTCGTGGTCTCTCAGGCTTTACCGCAATCCAAACCTTGATCATCAAGCCCTAAACCAAGACTGCTCCCTCAAGCTTTACCATGTATCTCACAAAAAAAGGTCAACCGATTCATAGGATTTTGGGAAGGAACCATGAGACCACCTATGCTGTGGATTCCAAAATCCATCCAGCAAACCAAAGCTCAAAACAAAAATAAACATCCCAACATACTGTGGCATCTAGAAAATGGCTAGGCTAGGGTAAAATCCATTATCATAACCTGGGAAAACCATGCCACTGATAGAAAGAAAACCATACACCAAATGCAACAATGAATGTCCATACTAGCTATGAAATCACACATGCGAAAGGTTACCTACAAGTATTCATGTTGAAGCTACTTGAGTCCTGCTTTCCTTTCCTTGATCCCTACTTTATTTTCCTTTCCTTTCCTTGCTCCAAACAAGAGTTCTCCAAGAAAACTCTAAGTGACCAAGAGTGAGAGAGTAAAAGAGAGAATAATGAGAGAGCCCCAAACTTGCACTGAAGAAAGGTTGCCAATGGATCCTTAGAATCATTTTTATGAATAAGGGCTCTATTTTCTTCATTTTCCATTATTTTAATTCAATTTCCTCCTCATATGCAACTTGTGACCTTTCACCTTAATTTTCTCCTACTTTCCTTTATTTTCATAAATAAATGTGCCAAAAATTCCCTTTTTCCTTTTAATTCCTTTGCCTTAGCCTTTGACAATTTTCCTTAGCCAAAACACACATCGTGTGATGCCCACTAGGATATCTTTGCCCAACATTCAGCTTGAAATACATGTCCCTTACCCGTGGTCTTAATTTTCCTTTATTAACACTAGGGTTTTTACATAAACACCCCCACCCTTGGGGAACATCGTCCTCAGTGTTAAACCACTCCAAGGCCTCAACAAATCATTGAAAAGAAAACATACTACCTATGGATCTTTATAACTTATCTCGTCACAGTATTTACAATGAAGGACCTTCTCAAAAGAAAAACATCATGAGAACATGATAATATAATAACCATACAACTTATTGGAGCTTTATAACTTAGCTCATGGGAGTATTTACATCCATATACATATACATATACAAATATCAAAACATAAGCAAAACATATGCGAAAACATAAACCATCATCAAACCAAAACTACTTTGCCTCAACTGACAAATAATTAAGGATATAGGGCCCACATCTAGTCATCCATCTCCCATGTAGCTTCTTCAGGCCCAAAGTGTTTCCACTGCACTTTAAATTTCTCTACAGCTTTGTTCTTGAGAATGAGATGCTTCCCCTGTAATATGCACCAAGGCTCAGACTAGAACTCTCCTTATTGTTCCACCTGCAATACAGAACAATCAATAACATGATCAACATTCTTTATGTACTTCTTAAGCAGTGAAATATGGAAAACATCATGGACTTTCACTATTTGAGGTAGTGCAAGTTGATCTGTCACTTTCCAGCCCTCTCAAGGAACTCAAAAGGCCCACAATACCGTGGTGCCAACTTGGGACACAAACCAATCCTCAAAGAACTTTTCTTAGGCTTGATGTGCCAATATACATGCTAACCAACCTAAAACTCTTTGAACATCATGTGCTAATATTCATATCTCTTATTTTTATCTTATGTGGCCTTTATATTCTTCTTTATAATGCCATTTCTTGCTCCATGTCTATCAATATTTCCAGTCCAATAAGTACCCTATTCACTGGATCATTCTGGCTCATGGGAATGTTACAAATCTGTCCATACAATGCCTCGAACAAACTCATCCTCAACAGATTGGTAGACTACATTCTTCATCGGATTGTCATGTTGCATTTCTGAGATTGGAGGGATTTTCACAAGTGGTATTTGATCAAAGACGATGAGTACTTGGAGGACTAAGCCAGCAGAGATTGTTTAGGATAAAAAGGAGTCCAACCTTAGAGGGAAAAACCCTATGGAGGTTTCAGATCTTCGGTTTTAGATGTGATGAGGTAGAGGCACTGCGAAGATTTCCATATTCATTCTATGGGGTATGTTATAGTGATGAATGCCAGATGGGCTAGTCTCACCGGATGATGCAGGTTACTTCCTAGTCTTTGAAGTACCTCCCTCACTAAGAGGGAGTGTTGATTTTTGTATCTTGGGAGGTACTCCAAGCCCTAGGGTTCAGGGTTTGGAGGGGAAAGCACCGCAAGAGTCACTTGTGGGCTTGTAACCCAAGGTTCGGGTTTTTAACCCACCATTATTTGGGCTAAAATCATGCGTACATTTGGCGTGTGATGGATGACGATGATAACTCTCATCAAGACAAATTCAACGAAATCAAGATCATCCAATTCTGATGTGTAGAAATGGAGATATGATTCTTCGAAGTTATGGAGTGGGTTTGCACGAAATAAGTTAATCTCATCTTAAGTTTAGTAAGCCTCTTGACTATTGGAAAAATCAATGGAGGACATTAGAAGGATCCCTTCTTATGTGTAAAAAGAGAAGGCAATAGAGAGTCATTTTAGACAGTAATTTGTGCAACACAAGAGCTTGTTAGAGGAGTGGAAAAAATCTACATACCTAACTTTGTTTGGGCCATAGGTGGGAGAGCATCTCAACGAGCAGAAGTGGTTGTACAGGAGTCTTCTTTTAACTATTGAGGGATTGTTTGAAGCTTGCAGGAGCGTTGAGTATGAGGATGAAAGACGTAGATCTGTATTGAAGGTCTTTGTGGGTCGAGAACCCTTGGAAGAGGTAGTTCCAGCCTAGAGAATGCTAATATGGGTAGGTTGTATCCCTTATCAGCCTATAGAAAATGTGCATAGAGTAGGTTGAGGGCTAGTCTATGCTCAAAATAACAATAAAAGAGGTGAGATGTGCTCCTAGGGAAGGCCACATCAAATGAAGGGAAGATGCAGTTATTTTAGGGTTTTTGGGATTGTGTTATAAGGGTTGTTGCAATATGAATGTTCCCTAACCAGGAATAGAAAATGAAAACAACATGATGAAAAACTTGGGGTGAATTTTTTCTTGTTTTGGATTCTTGTTTTGGATCAGTTTGGATGGGATTTATTTGTGGCTTGTAGTAGCGAAAGTGGAGGGGTAGACTTGGTGGTTGGATGCTCTAACCAGTGGCAGTAACTACAATCAGTGTTCATCGATGTATTAGACATATGCAGAAGTGCATTGGAATCCAAGAGGAGGGATTACTAGGTGTGTGGATTCCCTAGATAGAGGTAGATGCTATAGTGAGGATTAGTCGCTTGTGGTCTGTTGGAGGGCAGTGTGAGAGTGGAACAAGTGTGGATGTGGATTAGGCATTTATGGTCCGCTAGAGGACAGCGTGGTAGTTCCCAAGCTGGAGACTAGTGTGCAACACTTTGACGGCAAAAATTAGCTTCTAGAGTGGGATTTGTTGAGCTCAATGGTCTGATCATCAAGGAGTAGTTTGTGGAGCCCTAGACTTGTGTGTGGAGAAGGCATTCTAGAATTAATGATGGGAAATCCTCTTAGCCCATTTTTTTTGTGGTATATGGACATCTTATAGTGGTAGGTGGCGAACACCTATGCCCTATGTTGGTCTTCATTGGAGCAACGCAGGAAGACCATAGTGGACTGAAGTCTCTGAGTAGCTGAGGAGTAGCAGAGGGCATATTGAGAGTTTCTCACAAACAAAGTTGTTAAGAACTCGACAAGAGTCTCAATGTGATGTTCCCTTGATGAACTAAGGCACAACTAGTGAGCATATCAGATAGCCAAGGTTCAGTGGACAGATGGATGTGGATAGCTAATAGAGGCAATGATGCAGATCAGGAGCCGAAGGATTAGTTAGGTAGATGGTACAATCGAGAAGAGTTAAGAGATTTGACTACGTGAGGTAGATGGTCAGAGTATCTTATTAAGGGTAGATTGGTTGTCAATGGACCAACACCAAGCCTGAGTTTTGTATCTTGTATCAGTGAATGTATCAGGGCCATTGTCCTAGTTATGAGATCCTTAGAATGTTGTATTATATGTTGATTAATATAATGAAGTTGGGTTGAAAATTTTAAAAACTTGTCCATATTTTGTGCACTAGTAGATTTACAGTTGTTTATATTCCACTGTGAAAGGTAGTATCATTGTGATTATTAGTTTGGTAGCGTAAAAAATTCTAAGATTCTATCCTAGACCCAAGATCGTGAAAAAAAACAATAGGAGCTAGGCATTTCCATCCTCTTGAGTTATCTATCTATATTTTCTTTGTTAAGAACTTGGCGATTCCAACTCTACTTTGATCCCACGGACAAAAACCCCATGGGTGTAAATTGATTATTGGATCCATCTAGGGTCCACAAGTGGGCTTCAAACTTTAGTTGGTCGAGTCTCTTGATGAGAAACCTTGCATGCCATTTTAAAGGATACATATATTAATCATTGTCGCATGTATTATTTGAGGTTATTAATTAAATAAAGTGGTTGTGTTTTCAGATCCCTTTGTGTTCTTGTTCTTGCTAAAAGTTTATTTTATTTAGAACACTAAAATGTATTAGATATGTTATAATGTTTAATGTTTTGGATATTACAAAATAGTATATAATATATGAAATCCATGAAAGATAAGAAACTTACGTATATAACAAAGAATTAGCTTACCTGTAATTTTAGAATCGTTGTGCTATTCAGATCCAACTTAATGAAACCAAAATTTTCAAGATAAATCACCACCCAATCATAGGCTCATATGCACTATGTATTTCTACAACTAGATACCCATGATCCTTTTATCTACTACCTTAACAAATGAATCCTTCTATCATATAATTCTCCTTCGAAAAAAAATGCTTCACATCCCGTGGATCATCGATTAAATGGAATAATTCATTCCAAAAAATGGAAATACAATCTTCAAGTACAAAATCCATGTGTCGTCATGTAAATTTCTATTTTTTTAACTTAAATTAGCTTTCTCCATAATTGGCACTTTCTTATTTTATTCATTTATTGTTTATTAAATTGACTTTATTTTTTTACTTTTTTTATAGTTTCCTTTATTTTTTTATTCAAAACTTCACTTTTTTTTTATTATTTTATTAATTCATTTATTAATATTCTCACTTTTTTTGTTATCGTCATCATTATTATTTACTAATTTAATAATACAATCATTACATACTCACCCTCTTTAAGGAAGTTCATCTCGAAGTTAATTTTAATCGTATAATGATAAGTTATTTATTTATTTCTTCTCTCATATCCAACACCGTCTACTGTAAATAATATAGGGCCCACCTAAGTGACTGTAACAGGCATCGAAATTTACATCACAACACTTGAGAAAGCACGTGTACTCTCAAGCTCTTCTTTCCCAATATTTGGAATCAAGCTTCAATTCCCATCAGCCTATACTAGAGTCGTAAGGAGAAAATATTATCTACCCCATGGAATAAAATAGTCCAGTACTCACATAACCCATGAATCTCAAATGCATGAACCACAATCCCTTTATAGCTCCTACTAGGTACAACCCTAAGAATCAAATTCCCATATCGACTTCTAGACTTCAACATCATAACTCCAATATCAAGCACTCAACCTCCTCAACATGGTACCACCATAAAGTACATATCCTGCATTCACCAAATGGAAATCGAGCATAGAAGAGACCCTTTAAACCAACCAATAATGAAAGTTGACAAGAAAATGCGAGGAATCCACCAAGAGGGTTAAATGGAAACCAAGGTATTACACGAATCCTAATAAGTGATATTGTAAGTTCACATCAAACACAAAGGAAACCACACAGTTAAAGGTAAATGATGAAAATAAATGTTACGTATAAGGTAACCTATCAAATTATAGTGGAAATAGAGCTAGGTACGACTCTAAGTATAGTCTCGGAGAAATTTGTTCTAGTTGACAAGAGAATACCTAACAAGAATAAGTTAATGGCGACCTTCTATACTGACATGCATATATGTCTGATATGTTGATATGACACTAAGGTTAACTTAATGAACTAGGTATGGCTAACATAATCAACTAAGAGACACAAAATAATGCCTAATGAAAATTTTTACTCCACTTGAACAAAAGCATGACACATTTGGTAACTTAGGTAGCATGCACCATAATAATATTTGTATCAGCTAGAGATACACGAGGCCTAAAAAAATGGTCCATATGATTGGAAAAGAAACCAACCAAAGGAGTACTAACTATAGAACAAGTTTGGCTCGTGGTAGCCATACTAAATCCCATCCCGATGAGGAAATGACTCATAACTAGGAGCATTCTTCAAGGGTCACACAACTGACTCTTCTACCAAGATGAACGAAACTCTTCCTATGTCCTCTTTTTTTGGAATATTTAATTCGTTTTTCTATCCATGTCAATCTAGAGAACCTTTAAGGAAACTACTAGAAATTATTTTCCCATTGGAGTCGCCAATTTGGTTTGAGGGAAAATTTCCCTAGGGATAGGGTTCAAATCCCCAACAAAGCAGACACAAAATTCAATCAAGAAAAGTCAATCATACATTCACTATACCTTAATTGACAAAGGTAGGAAGAGAAGGCATACATATAGGTCCTACATTTTTTGACATCCTGTAGGTTCCAAACCCTAAATCTTCCACCTAAATTGGAAGACTTGCAATATGGACAATAAAACACCAACATATCACATCATTCAAGGTACATATTCATATAAATATTTTATATTATAAGAATATCCATTACAAATCGACATTCATAAATATAAATAATGGAAACTCGAATAAAATGTGAGTTTCTTTACTAAAATGATAGTAGGAAGAGGTGGATAATCTACAACCTAATCCTGGTCGTTGGCATCAATGGAAACTTCCTATGGATCCTTCTACTCAGGCCTACAAAAACCTCCTCTCCCATAGAAGCAGTATGATGCAAGATAAATGGGTCTTAACATCTATGCATGGAAACAAGGGTTTCCTATATACAAGGGAACCCAAAGAGCATTGGATAATGTAGCATTGATCTAGGGATAATTTGGTGGAGAAAGGTTGAAAATCAATAAGATGCCTTTTAAGCCAACCTATACGGTGTATTTTACCACTAAAAACTAGTTAGCTAAGTTAGGCCATAACCTCCAATAGATGGGTTTCTAATATAACTTGTAAACCCCACTTGAAGAATAGGTAGTTTTTATATTTTTCTACTTTTAAAAAGTTGTACATGGGAATATTTGATAAGAGTTGCATACATAGGCGATTTTACTAAAGTTAGAGAACATATATATTATGAAATCCACTTATTTAATATGAGGATAAATTTGGAAGGGAAAAGGGATATGCCTAGAAAAATCAAGAGCATCTAATGAAACGGAATGGTAAAATATGTTATAACAATTTCTTGGAAATATTCTACTGTATAGGCATATGTATATTAAAGAAGAAAATTAGAGGCTTATAAATTTTTACTTCCATACCTAAGGCAAGAGAGAAAGTCTCCAACACACGAAGAAAAGCATTGGATTTTGAGATAGTGAGTGTTCACATGCCCATGCTATCATCCCTGAACTTCTAGTGGGTGTTCACATCCCCATGCTATCATCCATGAACTGCTAGTGGGTGAGCGGTATATCATTGCCAAAATATCAGATGCATATGAGCTATTTCTCATGTATTGCAACTTTGAGGAGTCATCATAGACCTTCCATCATTATAATGAATAGAAATTGGGAGAGTGGATCCCTTGCCTAATACACCGAGTAGGTTTGAATTTCACTAATGGAGAGCCATTTACAAGGAAGGAAATGAAAAGATATTTCTAAACCACATAGTCCACTTAGTGGAAAAGCCATAATCCTAAAGAACGATGAGAAAAAAAATCCCAACTAAGATTATCAAAAGGCTTCGAAAGATCAAGCTTAAGGAGCATTACTGGTTTCCATTACAAATTTAATGAATGGATGACTTCACGAGCTACCATGATCCTATCATGGATTTGTCTCCACTCCACAAAACATGTTTTTCTAGGGAATATAAAATTGGGGTGGAGGGGCTTCATCATTTTACCATGCGGGTTTCACTCAATGAACCTCTAACATAGCAAGTGCATTTGTGGGATATGAAACTATACCCTTAATTTGACTACATATTGAAAAATACCTTTAAAAATTACTTTGTTTAACCCCCTACAAATATGAACCCAATAGACCCTCGTAATTTAAAAGCAACTACTTTTACTGGATATCATAGCTATCCATTTTTTCATTAACATTTTTATACTCGTCTATATTTTTTTATTAACATTAAGCTCCATTTTTTATACACAACCTATAAAAATAGTTTACCCCCTATTATATGCTCAATATATTATGTTATTTTTCCTCAATAAATATCCCCCAATATGAAATTGTATTTCTCCCTTAATGAAACCCCCTACCTTTTAACAATAATTTTTGTAATAATCTTATAAATAATGTTGTAAAGAGAAATATTTGTGAAGCCACTTGGGTCTTCCACATTGACTTTCTTTGAAACTAGGCTAAAGAATGTGGTATTGAGGGCTCTCAGGATATATTAGATTAGGATTTTCAAGATTGTTCAACAAATAACCATACGTGTTCAACTACTATGAGCGAGTGGGATTAGAAGAATTTAGTGGTGAAGCCATTAGGCCAAGAGATTTGTTGCAAGACATCGCTTTAATGATAGCCTCAACTTCATTTGGAAACATTTTTCTTGTTAGTGAGAAATCTTCGGAATTGAGCCACGATTGTGCATATTGTGTCCACTCTATGAATATCAAGCCTTTGAGTGATGTCCTAAAAATTATGAATCTTTTTACTTGTAGGGTTTTTGATGGAGGAAATTCTATTATGGTGTTGATGGAGTTCAACTTGCTTCCATATTAGTGAGAGTGATAGGTTTTTTTGCTATAATTTCTTGTTGAATATCAAGCCTTTGAGTGATGTCCTGAAAATTATGAATTGGGTTTTTTATGGAGGAAATTCTATTATGGTGTTGATGGAGTTCAACTTGCTTCCATATTAGTGAGAGTGATAGGCTTTTCTGCTATAATTTCTTGTTGTATAACAACATACAACCAGTTTTTCCTTTAGCTTGTTTTTCTCTTCTAAAATGTTGCTAAATTTATATTTATTTGAACATTTTGATTGCAAGTAAGGTGATTTTTCTTTAATTAAATGTTGAGTAATTTTTTTTAATTTACCTTATTTTTAATTAAATGGTTATATTCATAATTTAAAAAATATGAGAAAAAAAAATATTATTATTTTTAAATATACATTTTATAATTTATTTTTATTGAATAAATATGGAAAAAAGACTAAATTAAAATAAATAGTAATAATGAAAAAATGTTTTACACAGAAAAATAAATTGGCAATTAAATTATATATTATAAAAACATAGAGTATTTCCAAAGTAGAAGGGGAAGAAAAAAATAAAGGAGTTGTCTTTAGTGCGACTTTTTAGAAGCTTTTACTATGGGTTTTTCTAGTTAAATTGAAATCATAAGTTTGATGGGTATAACTTATTGAAAAAAATATATTTGTCAATATCTCATATTGTCATTTGATTTCGAGAGTTTAATTTGTTAAAGTGATTGATATTAGTAGAGAGGAGACAATAATAAATTGAAACATATGAATAGTTTAATGGATTTCCAAATAATTTTGACAATTTAAATGTTCATGAGCTATCATTTCTTAAACCACATGTTAGCATTAGAAAAAAAAAATATCTATTTATTAAAAAAAAAAAAAAATTATAATATTATAATTAATTATTTTTATATCATTTTTAATAAATTGATAATCTTTAAACCATTAAAAAGAATTCAATTAACTTATTATTCAAAAATGAGTTGTTTTAGTGCAACTTTTTGGATTTTTGAATGGGGAAAGATTTCAAGTGAAATCCTAATTTTTTTTTTTTTAGATTGGTTTTTTGAGTATATATATGGATTAACCACTCTTAAAAATACCAAGGGCAATTTTGATTGTGCAGGGCTTACCCACCAATCTTGTGAACCAGGAAAACATCCAAAAAAGTCTCACTAAAAAACAACACAATCAAAAATACACTAATTAATTTTTAAATAATAACAAAAAAAATTATTTAATATAGCATTTTAAAAATTATTATAATATTAATAAAACATGATACAATATCAAAATTTTTTTTTGCTATATATTATCATATAGTGAGTTGAACGGTTAAGACATGTGTTTTCATTACATTATGCCTTACTGAAATCCCTCCATTAAAATGGATTCCTGATTTCAAAAAAAGACATTAATAATATATATATTATAAATATATAGACAGTATATTTTAAAGTAATATTCTAAGTTTAAAAAAATAGTTTAACAAACCTTCCATCTTTTCAATTCATTATATATTTATATTACATATAAATATAATAATTATTGAATGTAAAAATAGGCATCCCTTCATATAATAATAAAATAAATTACAAACATTGAGATTTCGATGTTTTAAATTCAGTAAACTTCCTTTTTCCGTTTCTCTCGATAGATTGCCTATGGTAATTGAGTTGACAGTCTGAAAGAAACAATAACGTAGATAACATTTCTTAATAATTTCATGATTTTTTTCGCGAAATAATAATGTTAATGGTCGCCAATTATGCGAAGAACGTGAATAATGTAATTGTTTCCCATTAGTGGAAGAAAGCGAATAAAGAATTTATTTTCTACCATAATATTTTTTTTTATGCAAAAGTATATTTAGGCCGATAGGCCTTTTTAGGCCGATAGGCCTTTCCTATGTATCAACAATTGTCAACACTTTTACCCTCCTCCGTTGATCAAATGAGACACTTTCAACCGTTGATTTGAAATGTGACTGCTTTTTCCAAATATCAGTTGAGTTGACTTCTTGGCATGGCTAGATATTTTTACTGCTTTTTCCATCTTTCTTGGCTTTTGGCAAGCACTGGCCTGCTGTGATTCCGCTTCTTGGGCTTGTAAAAGTAGCGGTGCAATTGAGATCAATTCGCACAGAGCAGGGAAGGGACTCGTCATAATCAAGAAGGCCATCCTTTGGAAATTGTTGCAGGGATATTAACCATGGAGCACTCTGACGAATCAACTTCCAGTACTACAACCTCTGCAATTACTACTCCATCGTCTTTAGATCCTTGTATTTTAATCAACATCGTGCCCGATCTATTGGAGAGCATATTTCTGAGAGTGCCATTGCAACAATATCCCTAGATCTGGAGGATGTGCAGGGCATTGAGATGTGCAGGGCATTGAAAGGGTCTCTTGATGAAAGGATGTTCCTTGTTCGGTATATCGAAGAGCAGGTTGTGGAAAGCGGAGAAATCATGGTTCCGGTGAAGTTGGGGTGGAGGAGCCGTGTAGCGCATTACAATAATAGATGCAGTGGTCGGGTATCGTGGGAGTTGGGCTGCAAACTCGGCTCCTACTATCGATGCTATAATATCAGAAAATTCAAGTTGAGAGAAAATTGATGTTACAATACCAGAAAATTCAAGTTGAGAGAAAATTGATGTTACAATACCAGAAAATTCAAGTCGACAGAAAATGGAGCGGGAAGTTCCACACTGTTTAGCTGCCATGACAGACTATTTTTCCCATGGATTGGATGCTCAACATGGCACAGGTGGTTTGACGTTGGCTTCGTCCGTACTTTTCTACAAAACATGGCACCCGAATTCGAGAACAATACTGAATTAGAGAGCGATACCGAATTAGAGAGCAAAGGCAAACGCCCTCGATGTGGCATGGGTGATCAACTCTGCAATGTGTGTTCAGGGTAAGTTTGCCTATATTTTTTTTTTTAATTTGCTTAGTTTATGTTTCTAAGTGGGCTTAATTTAAGTTTATGGTTTTTTCCCACTATATAATGTTTTTACTTTTAAATTAATAATGTAATTTTATGTGACAACAGACTCAACTAACGTGACTCAGCTCGCGTATGTAGAGAGAACTGAAGTGGCTGCAAACTAATCCTCCTCCTGGAATCTGCGCATGGCCTTCCAATGATAATCTCCTCACTCGCCTTGAAGCGCGTAAGTTTTTTTTCCTGGATTTATTTTGATTTTAAGTGCATCTAAAGCTAGGGTTTGAATGCAACAAGATTTGTGATTTCCAACATAGATGGAAGAGCCCGAGGGGACTGTTTATGCTAAAGGGATTTTCAAGCTCGAGATCCAAGAACCCGAAAGGTTATTTGAATTAATTCCTTTTTAGTAGTTGTAACAGTTTCGATTCTAGAAGAGTTTGAGTTCCAATTTGGGTTTTTCAGTCTATTGAGTATGATTTTATTTTCTGGATTTTAAGTCATTTTTAATATTATTTTTCCAATTGCAGATATCCTTTTGAGCCTCCGAATGTGAAATTTGTGACCCCAATTTATCATCCCAATATTGACAATGGAGGGCGTATTTGCCTCGATATCCTGAATTTGTTGCCCGAGGTATGTGCAATTAGCTCCCAATTCTGAGTAGGAAATAATTTATTGTTGCTAAGAATGTCTTTTTCTCGTGTAGCAACAAGATTTTTATTAATAGCCAGAGTGGAACAGAAGAGTGGTAACTGTTCACAGCTAGTTAAAAACCAGCTCAACAGACAAAAATACGACGAAGCTTTCATGACCTTGCTATGGCTAATGGTTCAATGAACGACTCCTATAAAGTACTTGGATTTTTTTTTTCTCTTTTTAGCCCCCATTAAACTCTGATTTCGATTTTAGCTTAAATGTTGTTGCAGACAAGGTGCAGTTATCCCACTAGAATCACCTAGGACTAGTTCTGGCATTAACAATTATGCCTTTGGTTGAGATTCTGGATTAGAATCACAACATTCACAAGCATTTATGTACTAAAAATAGGCCACTAAATCATGGCATCACTAGCACAAGAAGGAAAATTAAAGAGCCACATTAGACAAAACAGTTGTCCAAAATCTTGAAAATGTCAGTGGAGTCTTCATTTGCATTCCATTCCATTTCATGGCATTGTTCAGATTATTCAATCTCACCTAATTTAATTCTAAAAATTTGTTGAAATACTCTTCATGCTACAAAGCCAGAGGTTGTGAACATGTTGACTTTATCCGTTTTTTTAACTTAAGGTAATTTTACGCTAAAAAAGAGATGTAAATTTTTATAATTATTACATTCCATATTTTTGGTGGTTCCAGGTTTAAGCCACGCCCGTATCGTCATATTCGTTGGTTAGATCTGTTTATTTTAAGTGTTGTGGTTAATTTATGGGTAATCAATTTCAAAAGAGTGTGAGCTTATAAGAGTGTTTTAGTAGCCCATATTTAAACTCATGGTCCTCTTATACTGCCTAATAATTCGCTTGAACCTACATCTCTTTTAGAGAAATTCAACAATTCTAATTTAATAATCCTATCGATCTCTCTTTGTACCTTTTGGGACAATTGCTAATTGTTACCATTTTTTCAACACGCAATGTCGACGTAGAACTGACAGATTTATTAGAATTCTTTAATTTTACTATCTATATATTACATTGCAGTGTATATATTAATCTCTATGCTTAATGTTAAGATTAATATTAGAGAATTAATAACTTTTCTTTTTTATTTTATTAATAATATTATTCAAATTTTTTAAGATATATACTCTTAAAATTTTCAGTACTAGAGTTTAGACTCTAGAGATCAGTCTTTCTCCTTATCCAATCAAATTCTAATCCAAATCCCAAGTCCAATTTGTATTTATTAACTATGTTTCTAATCCAAATCCGAAGTCCAATTCGTATTTATTAACTATGTTGATTACTAGTATATCTGTACACAGATACAAATTAAATTTTGTTAAACAACACATATCTGTCGTTCTTTGATTCATTATACGCTTAAATGACATCCATTTCTTTGATGCTAGCTTAGGTTTTTCACTGCTCGATATCATAAATTCATGATAGAGCAGAAGTAAATACCGTTATTGTATTATTTATTTTTTAAGTGAATCATATATTTCATTTTGTTATTTGAATTTCCAAAAAGTCGTATTATAGATAATTCCAAATTCAATTAATATGGATCGTAAGTATTTAAGAATAATAATCATTTGCAAATTGTAATTAGATGATCTATCTGCATTGCATAGGCAACTTGAGCTTGATAGTTTCTATAAAAATTTGAAATGAAAACCTAGATTATTAAGTTGAATTTTATGCACTAGTGGACATAATAAATGTGGATATTATAAATCTTTGATAGAACAGAATTGCAGTGCTGGATATCATAAATGTTGCATATCATAAATCTTTGTAAAAGATAAGTAAATATTGGTGTTGTGTCAATGAAATTCCATTTCACTATTTGTAACCGCTCATAATTCGTAGTTAGTTGGTTGGCTTGCAACTTAATTCATCGTCTTGTGAGTTAAACGAGGGTCAAGTCAAATTACATAATTATTTGCTTTTGCGAGTTAAACGAGGGTAAAGTCAAACTACATAATTATTGCTTGACTTTCAAGCAAATTTATTGACATACGAGACATGAGTAGCCAAATTAGAATCAAGTCCTTGCCTGAGTTGTGATTTGTAGTACATTAAGGATATTATTACGAGCTCAAGTTGGCAAACCTTATAAAGTTTAAATATTTAGGGGTACACGAATGTACCAGCGATATAACAATTTTATTATTTTTATTCAATTATAAACTTTTTAATCTTCATCTATCATCTCGCTCTCTATTAGCTTTTAACATCATCATTTTATTAAAAGATTTAATCTAAATTTCAGAAGATTTTATTCTAAAATAACCGCACGGCTTATGTAAGTTTCATTTCGTATCACCTTCTTTTTATTTGAAAAAATATTTCAAAACTGTTTAAGTTGAATATATGTCTCTATACTATATATTATATTATTATATATATATTTTAAATTTAATTTCAATATAATTTAAATACTCACTTTTTTTTTTAACTATTTTAAAAAGAAACTATATATAATTAGAGGTTTCCTCTTAGCTTGGTTTTCATATTTTTGCCTAGAAATTTCAATAAAACTATGTAATATTTTTTATCTATCCTGTTTAGGAAATTTCCAATAACAATACAAACCATTTTTATCCTATGACATGTCAATTCACATAATAATTGTGAATTGGGTCTTACACATATAGTAATTTGGAGAAACATTTTTTACTGTTCATTTAAGCATATTTAAAATATTACTTGAGATAGTTATTATTGAGAGTGAAAACATTACATATTCAATAATTTGGCAAACCGCTTTTTACTATTCATTTACTTTGTTTTATTAGTAATGTAAGAAGTTTTGATCTATCAAAATTAAACGGGTTATTTTTACAATATTGATAAAGACTTGGAAAACAATAGTGATATATATTTTTCGAATATGCTTTTCAAAATAAATATATACCTGGATAGACAATTGGTTGCATAGTGGCAACTGGTGGGCTTATGTATCATCACAACTCAAACGCTGCCCCAATCAAATGTTTGTAGATTAGTAGGCATTATAAGAGATACTAAGATAGCGAATTCTAATCGAAGACCAAACAAGCAGGCAAGCTACGCAATCTCATTTGGCTTTGTCACCACGGGCTCAGCGGACGAGGCCAGCAACGGGGCCTACTAAAATTATAAAAAAAAACAACGGGGCCTACTAAAATTATAAAAAAAACAAAATTCAGGGTGATTTAATCACAATAATGTCAATCAGTACGGAAGTTAATTAATATTTTTTTAGATTTCAAAATATTGAAATAAAATTGTAAAAAAAATGAATTTTTAAGAGATTTAAGTGTAAAAGTATACATTCAAGTTTTAACCTAAAAAAGTTAATATTTTGCAGCAGAAATGGTCCCCAACATTAAACCTTATAACAACTAGGGTGGAACCAATCAAATTATACACATTTTTGAGATGGATATTTTAGTGTCTTCGTTAAAGATTTAAATGTCTGATAATATTGTACATCAAATATTAGGCTTTTAGGAAAAAAAAAATTGTTAAAACAATCGGATTTGAACAATTTTTTTTAATTTAATTTAAATTTTTAGAGAATTTATATTAATATATAAGTATTTAATTGGTAAAGTATTTACTTTGTAAATTAAGTTACTTTAATATTAATATAATAACATTTCCCTCTTTTAAATATGATTAGATATCTTTACCATTAAGGCAGAACAAATCAAATGATACCCATTTTTGAGATAGATATTTGAATATCTTTTTTATAGTTGTAAATGTTTATAGTTGTTGCACATTAAATGTTAAGTTTTTGGGAAAAATAAAACAATCAAATTGGAAATTTTTTTTAAATCTAAATACTAATTTTAATAAAAGAAAATTGTATTAATATAATAGTTTTTTTTTTGTAAACTGGGGCGGGACTCTCCGGATTTTACAGTCCATTAAGTACCCCTCAACAGGGAGGGCAACCCAAGATTTTGAACCCAAGGGGACTTCGCTTCCACGATTTGAGCTAGCTCATGTAGACAATTAACATTATAGCTATTTAAGTTATAAATTAAAATTAAATTTAATATAATATAGTAATATATTTTTTTTAAATATGAATTGAGATATAATAATCAGTCATATAATTTTATTTTAGGTTAATTGAATTTACTAATTAAATTTATTTCGCGAATAATTGAGAAAAATATTTATATATATATATTATTATATAATATATCTATATATATTATATAATTTTTATTTCAAATATTTTATTATAATAATTATATTTTTATTAATAATAAAATATTTATTTTACAAACAAAATCTAAATCAATAACAATCTAAATAGTAGTTTTTCTTTCTGGGTTTCAAAATAATAGTGAAAGTATTTGATCATTATTGTGATATATTAAAAGAATTAGCAATTATGGTTTAAAATGTAATTGTAAAATGTATCTTTGGGTAGGATTTGGTTCAATCTATTTCATAATATTAAAAATTATCATTTAATATACATCTTAACTTGAAATATTAAGAAATAATACAATGTATTATTAGTCCTTGCCCTTTGGGCTGGCAGGGACTATAGTAATCGGTTTTACCCGATAGCATTACTTCGACACAGAAATCCATGAACTTATTTCAGGTTAAACCAAAGTTTGCCGATACATTTTATTAAATTTTATGTTTGACAATACACGCAGCTTTTATGTTTGACAATACACGCAGCCAATGGATGGAACGATCGTCTTATTTATTTGGCGTCAGTACGAGGTATAACTTAGGAAAATTTTCCAAAAACATTTGGCTAATTGCTGCAGGTTCGCCTCAGTGAAAGTAATGCTATCTTTGGGATAGCATTAGTTGGTTAACATTTAATGTTAATTGGCTTACATTAAGGATATCGCGATATCGCCTAAGTTACGTTGGGGACAGATGTTATGTCCCTCCACGCCTGCCATCTGCCAGGCATGCACGCATACGCCTGCCACCAACTTTCCTCTTATACTCCCCAAGGTGCGCGGTGCTTGTTGAACCTGGTCGCCTGTGTTCTCGGTATTTCTACCGCCAGTTGAAGATGCAGCGAGAGGACTCTTGGAATCGGCTCTGCGGCATCTACAGGAAAATATTATATCAGAAATTGGGTACTGGACGCTTCTGACTTCTTGCTGTCTGAATTTTCTGGAGTCCTTTCTGTTTCCTGTTTGTTTTACTGCATTCCCTGCACATATGTTTGCATTATTATCAAGATATAACGAAAGTCAAATCTCAGGCTAAACAGAGCCATACAAAAATTTTCTAATGCTCAGGATAGGATACAGAGAACAATAAAATTTCAGGGCCATGGAGGCATTAAATTATAGGATTATAGGATAAATCATGCAGACATTAAATTGTAGGATAAATCTATATTATTGGGCAACTCTTTTCCTAACTTTCGTGAAGGATAAATTTAGCAGGCTCAGGCTTGGTCTGCTGTGGATTGGCGGACGATCTGTGCAAAAGCGGCCACCCTCTTTTGCACTCCAACCACACAGAATCGAAAACAACAGCAAAAGACATTGGTCTATGGGATAAGGGCTTGTAGGTTAAGCCCCACAAATGCTAAATTTTTTGTGCCTTTTGTTACAGGTATTCGCTATATTAGTTTTGTTTTTTCAAAGATAATGGAAATCGGTAACTAATTGGAGTTGTAATTCTCATTCGAGAGTATGTAAAATAGTTTACAGATTGATACAATTGGATGTTAATCTGTTCGCCTAGTGAAAAATAATAATTTATGATCTGCTGTAAAAAAAATAATTTATAGCACTGTTACCTGGATATTCTCTGCGCTTTGCTTTCCTATTTTTGCTGCCGGATGCCCACTCCTGCAATATGCATTGTGTTGTTTTCGTCGGATACCCTCTTTGTTGCTGTGAGAGCAATAAATAATCAATGATTTGTACTGTGCATTACAGAAAATTCACGCTGATGCATAGAGCGAAAGGGCAAAGAATTTGCTTGCCGTGGACGAAGTTCCGGTTTCAAAACTGAGAACAGAAGCCTTGGCTGACTCCGCCATATTCGTTTTTCCTGTTGAACTGCATCATTCTCGCAATATTCGCCAATTCTGGCGGCTTTCTGGGTCGGAATCAATCGCACGATCACGAACCCCAGGAGCTGGACCACCATTGCCATTTCTCGGAATTAGGCAAGGAAATCAGCGGATGCCGCGAGGACTTGGCCCCAGAATCTGAGAATGAAACGATTCAGAATGACTGTGAAGAAGCTGAAGTAATGGAGAGCAGATATACGACCCCTTTATTGGAAGTGCAGAAAGGCACGAATTCTTTAGAAGCAGCGGCATGGAGACCTGCTGTGGTTATCGCAAGAGCTGATGACCAGTCTAATAAAATGTTGGCTTCTGCTCGTTTCACTCATCGAAAGGTGAATGTGCACGAAAGCGCCTGCAAATCTCTACGGGTGAGCCAGAAACACAACGAGGCATCTCCGTCCAAGCCCCAACAACCCGGATGAATCAAGAATCGATCATTCTTCCCCTTCTGTCAGGCGGGGCAATGAAGAAGAATCTTCAGCGCTCCCGTGTAGTGGAGTAAGGAGGTCCGGGGGAAGCTTGAAGAGGGAAAGTTCTCATGTTGGGGTGGATGAACTGAACAAACAGGTGGAGGCGTTCATTGACAAATTCAATACCGAGATGTCGCAGATCTGCATGCAATGTTGATAAACAAGCACGTGGCTTGAGCTGGTGAACTTAACTTATTGTTTGACTATTGGGCTCGGGCAGACGGAGATGGTTATTATTATGTTTTTCCCAAAAGTAATGTTAAATTTGATATTTTGATGTGAAATAAAGATTCGTGACATCTTATGGCAAGCGGTTAAGTAAGTTATTTTAATAACCTGTTTGAGCTTATCTCTACTATCAGATCTACACTTATAACAAAGCCCAAACAGAGATGCCTCCTTTCAAACCAACAATTTATTTATCTTTTCTACATTAAGCGTGCTATGATCCTATCACATTATCAAACTCACCTTTACTGTAGCCCAATGTTACAATGAGAAACCTCACACACATACTAAATTACCTTCTAATTAACATTAACTAGCTGTTATCTTCTGACTAACCTCACAATTTCCGTCATACCCTATTGCAGGACCCAAGGAGGAATATCAGATGAGAAAAAGGTATCTTCATCTAACTTGACAATGCAGCTTTTCCAGCTTATCTCTCGCATTATTTGTATTTACATTGAGAAGCAATGTATCAATGTTATGCTTTTTCTTATCTCATCCCTTAGTATTAATTATCAACCTGAAAAATACAAATTCCTTTAATGTCCTAAAATCCACTGTCAAAGCCCTAATTTTATTAGCTGCTTCCAAAATACCACTCAAACAAACAAATAAACAAATGTCAAAAAAAACTTAGTTATTAGATTATTTCCACATTACAACTGGACTATTCCCTAGAATTCACCAATTCCCCTTATTCTTCTCTTTTCATTAATATTTTCTCAACATACAATATACTGACACTGACGGAGCAGAATTCTACTGTCGTTTGCATAGGCTTAGGTGAATTAACTTGATTGTTTTGAGGCATGAAGGAAAAAAGGATTCTATATGCATACAGAAAGTCACCAAATATAGAAGAATTACAACTCCTCTTTCTAAACTGGCTTACTTACATAAATGCACACACAGTTCACCTTTGCTTTTTCCATCAACTTTGATTACTTAAACTTGATTCTCTAAGAGGTGTCAAATCAAAGAATGTGAGTTCGAAAGTCACAATTTACAGAAAATTTAAAATCGTATGCTTTCATCTGTAGCTTATATCGCCTGAAGCTCTAACTTTGGCTAATGCACAACAATGAATAAGTCAACATAGCTGTCAATTCTGCATAATGCCACTAAAACATGCTTTGTAGTTTGTATCCCATTCAGAATTCAGCAGATTCAAGATTTTAGGATTGACAGGATTGTAGCATTTCAACCCTGCAGCTACAATGACAATTATCGTGCACCCCTGTCCAAGAAACTTGGTGGAACATACCCCAGTATACCTGCTTTCGGATACCAAAAGAGCAATCACTCAAACTATAGACAACACAACTTCACTGCAGATCATTCCCTCTCAATACACTGAATCCATTAAGTACAATAGAAACTCTGACTGAAGATGTAATCTTAATCCCCTTTCCTATAATTGGCATGATGCTTGATATCCATGTTCAGTTCAGCTTCTAGAAGCAAAGATCACCCTAGATAAATGTGTCTATCAGATGTTAAAATGAACCACAAAATGCTGTCATCTTCATAATGGCCCACTGACAGCGCCAACATACATGTGAGATAATTGGGCATAGACAGGTTCAATTCTGAGCGAACATTGCTTCTTTAAGTCAATTACCTGATTTGTCATTCGTCGAACATCATTCAATTCTGAGCGAACATTGCTTCTTTAAGTCAATTACCTGATTTGTCATTCGTCGAACATCCTGCTTGCATTTCAGATGCAAAATGGTCTATGTCTTATGCGTTGGTCTTCTATATTCATTTACTGAATACAGGGGAGGCTGCTGGTGGCTGGACCAGCTAGGCAGGGACTAGCTGCCATGCAGCCTCCCTTGTTTATAAATAGTTACTTGTACTATATAGTTTTTTTTGACGATTTTTGAAATATTAAATATTATAACTAGATTACGTAAATATAGAATGCTAAACATATTTAGTGGCCATAAATATATAAATTTCAAAATATAAAAATGTTAATTTTTTTTTTTTATTACGCGAGATTACAAAATTAGCTTACAAAATTATTAAACATTTTTCATGTTAATTCTAATATTTACTTTTTAATTAATATAAAAATTATGTGGCCACCTTTGAATAAAGAAATGTATCAACTACTTACTAATGATATCTCACTCAATTATAGAATGCAATAAAAACATAAAGAAAATCTCATGTGACCCATGTACTCTTGGATTTTTAATTAATAGAAAAAATATCTTGCCACATTTAAATAAAGAAATGAATCAATTACTTAATTATGAAATGTTTAGTTCAAATAAAAAAAAAAAAAAAAAACAAAAAAAACAAAAAAAAACTCATTGACCCATGTAGTCTTGAATTTTTAATTAATATAAAAATTATTTTACCACCTATATATCAATTATTTAATTATGACATGTGTCACTCAATTATAGAATGCTATAAAAACAAATGCTACATAGTAGTTTCTCTCTTCCCCTTTCAAAGTAATAGTAAAACTATTTGATCAATTATTGTGTTAAATTAAAAGAACTAGCAATTATCCTTTGAAATTGACAAGCAATTATGCTTTGAAATGTAAGTGTCAAATGTATTTTTGGATAAGATAATATAAGAATTTATATGCAAAGTTGGATAAAAATCTTGCAATGGACGTGTTGTAATGGCTGTCCATTTGCTACCTCTGCTGGAAAACCTTCCTTATTGTCACATGCGTTGCATATACAATGTACAATATTCAGCGTATGCTATGGGCTAAATTGACAATCAGATTTTCAAATTGACCATTGTTCTCGAAACTCATTGAGTGGTTGGAGATCATAATTTAGCCATCTATGTAGCCTTGTAATCTTGAAAATGTTCTGAGTGGAGGTGGCATCTAATTAATCACAAAATCATAGTCCAAAATACAAGGATGGAAGAGGGGGATCCTACTATTCATTGGGATAAATAGTGATTTTTCGATAATGTAATATGGGAGTGTAACTATTTGATGCACTTTCGTTGCAGATCACCACTTGTGCCCGCCACTTGTCATAGGATAAGGTTTCGTTTTGGGAATGCAATCTGTAAAATTTCCCTATATTTCGTTCGATTATAACGCAAATTGCTTCTTGCAACCAAGTACAGAGAAGCCTTAAGGTTTGTAACCTTTGGGATTCAAGTTCTAGATGTAAATTCCAGTGCTTGCCTAGATAAAAATTGACTCGTTCCCTTACCTGGAATTGACATTCTAATTTATAAGCATCCTATATGGTAAGTTGGGTTTCATGTGTGAAAATTATATGAATTTGGTTAGAATGGCATTGAAATCGTGTGCAACCAGAAACTTCTTTTACAACTCGCATTTTGATAGTATTTGATTTACTCTTTCCCATGTCTCTGTGTCCCATACGTACCTGAATATATTATAATGCTTTAAGTATTGGAAAATGTGAGACGTGTGATTCTCTTCTTATGTTCTTTCAACTTCGTTTTAACCTTATCAATTTTCACATTATATGCGAATATTTGGATCTTCCATTTCAACGACTGTGATATTATTCTCCCGTTGATGGAATGCTAAGAATGTTGATGCTAGGGTGGGGGCATGAGAATAGTGATAACTTTAATGATCATCATATTGAATAAAGATAGTTTTCCACCCAATGTTGACATGAGATAAACGTCAATTTTTTTACAGAGCTATGCATGGGGCATCTTCCATTGGGTTTATATTATCCATGAGAAGACCATTGATTGGTTTCCATCGCTATGGATGAACACATGCTTTTGACTTGTCACTAGGATCCCATCCTTATAGTCTGTGCATAATCAGAGGATGGAAATTTAAGAATAGGAGAGGCTGACCTTTGTTGCTTTATATCCCATCGGTGCGATAGTGCCCTTTTGTGACATGTTAACCTTCCCACTCGCATCATTCCATATAGTTTTCAGTCTTTGTTACGGTATCATCACAACTCTTTTGATATACCCTTGCATCGCACTATCTGATATAGTCTCATTAAAGAATTTAATAAAACCTGCACCATAGTATTTATGTAATGTAATCACAGTACTAATATAGAGTCTCATCACATTATTTGTTCATAGTCTCCATCCTTGCCTTTGTGTATCGTCCAATCTTTTAACATTTTGTTTTCGCATCGTTCAACAGAGTTCGCCATCGCATTGTTATAACACAACTTGCATCACATCATTTTATGTAGTCTCTGTTGGCTCCTCATGGTATAAAATGTCAACTCTCATTGCGTGTCTTGTGGCATGTGTTTAAATCTAGTGAACTCTCTGTTTACTAACACTTGTGAGTTTTGGTGTAACGTCAATTGTGACTCCAACAAGTAGTATTTGAGCCAAAAATCTTGAGTTCAAAACACGGGAGATTGTTGGCTCCCTGTTAATGGCGGTGTAAAATGTCAACGTTCCCTATGTGTTTTGTGGCATGTCAACATTGACGATGTGTTTTGTGGCATGTCAATGGTCCTATTGTGTTTCGTGGCATGTGCTTAAATCTAGCAATGTGTCTATTTACTAACACCTACAGGTTTTGGTGTGACTGCAAACGTGACTCTGAGAGTGTCATTTTCTACATTTGATACAACCTCTAACATGATCATTTATTAAGTAATTAACATGTTATTATCGTAGGCCGCCCTTGTTGGAATTTTCTGCTAAATTCCATAACAGACAGACAAAAAAAATGTCCTGCTTTTTACTTTGTTTCTGCACAGAAAACTGAAAATTTCGTTTTCTGGAAATGGTGTTGCAGCAACAGGATTCGGTGTTGCAGCAGCACGGAATAACACTCTGTTTCTGTTAAAACAGAAAAAACAGAAAATTGCTTACTGGAATTGGTGTTGCAACAACACAGTTTGGTGTTGCAGCAACGGTGATCGTGGTGTTGAAGAAACGCGATTTTTGACGTCAAGTCACTCGGTGTAACGACAACGCGTTTTTGACGACAAGTCACTTTTTGACTTTCAACGTAAGACAATTGACACTTGGTGTAACAACAACTAAAACAAGTGGCGTCAAGTCATTTTCAGACTTACAGAGTAATAACAACGTGCTTTTACGCTTGGTGTAACAGCAACTAAAAAGTTGGCGTCAAGTCACTTTTAGACTTACAGAGTAATAACGACGTGCTTTTGACGCTTGGTGTAACAGCAACAGAAAACAAGCTGAACAGTAAACTTGTATTCATAAACAGTAAGCAAACTAATACAAATATGTCTTCTCTTGACAGAGGGATAACAAACAGGAATAATACAGTTCCAGAAATCAATTTTCTCTATCTCAGAAAATTGCAGGTTTAGCATTGTTGTGCATTTACAGAAGAGACTATCTATTCAGTCTTCTACCTTCTCACTTGAAAACATAACTGTTGTTCATTCTATTTATAAAAAAATAAATATCTGAATTTCAAAAATAAACTAATCAAAATATCCTGTAACAATGCCTTTTTCACTTGAAAACAAGTGGGTTGCAGTGGAATTAAATTCTGGACATTTAATGCTCATTAATGTGCCAAATATCAGAAGACTTTGCGGCTTCAGACAATCTGAAATATCTGCAGAAATCAGATTTCTATTCATCATTTATTATGTTGCAGTTGGAATTAAATTCCAACAGCCCTTTGATTATCAAAGGCTTAGTGCAGACATTCGACCAAGTATCCATTTCATGTGCGCAACATTTTAACATAGTTCCATCGCATCACATTATCGTAGTTCCCATTGTCTTTTGTTGCAATTTAATAATCATCATTGTATATGTTACATGTGTAGCTTTTGACGCAAATTTGGGAAAGTATCTGCTAACTCAAGTATTTAAATTACATATATGATGTTCATGCTGGTGGGGAAATAGACATTGTTGGTTTCACTAAACTTGATACGATATAACTTTAATTATCACTCATCTGAGCTCAAGACATACTGAACCTTTCCATTTAATTACACTATGAATATTTCCATTTAATTACTCTATGAATATTGCTGACTGCACATTAACCCATGTGTCAGGACTCAGGTAGACCAGGAAAGTACCAATGCATACAATCTTGGTTGCATATTGTGACTGCACCTTAACTTCCGAGCTAACGCGCAAGATGCGAATTTTCTCAACCCAACTTAGATAAGTCGATTTCAATGGATGGTTATTTTTTCTATGCAAGGAATATTTGTTATATAATTCACTGCTCTCTCATCGTGATTTTCTCCACCATTTTAGGGTCAAACCATTCATTCATCTTTCTTGCGTCAAGAAGTGTGTCAAATGTGCAATTGTCGTTTTCATTCTAGCCACCACCATACACAGACCTTGGAGATTGTGTCTTTGAAAACTTTAGCTTATCCTTTTGAATTGTATTTTTCAATATATGATGCAATGCTTTATAGAAAAACATGAAGTCTATCTCTTATAATTTGTGTGGAAGAAATAATCTTTCCTTCTTTGTGTGACATGAGTGGTGTCCTTTTAGTAAATTCAACTGAACTCCACCGGTGAGAAAAATGTATACATTGCAATAGTTTGTGACATTGGCCCAGCGGTCTATAGGATAATCAACATCAACTCTATACGTTCCTTTGACTTCATGTTGTGTTGAATGGCTTGTCGCATTTGCAGGCTGAAGCTTTTACAAGTTTTATAGATTTATGTGCTAAAGTTTTTAATGCATGATAAATGATAGAAATTTAAAGCATAAGGCAGTTAATCAAGCTAATTTCAGCCAAATGAACGTTGTAAAACTTCAAAAGGGAGTTCTAGGTGATTTTGCAAATGCAAGACTTTTCTTGGAAAAGAGCTCACTATAAGATATGCATTTTGAAGATTCATTGAAGATTCAAAATCGAAAGATAAATTATCATTGTTCTTAAAGAAAACAAATCACCTCAATGATCGAAAATTGTATATATATGTGATGTAATTGTTGTGACTGTGATTTCCATGAAATGCTCAAGTGAATTCAAGCTCGAAGCTACACATTAAGGAATGAGAATCGAACATGGTATATATATGTGATGCAATTGTTGTGACTGTGATTTCCATGAAATGCTCGAGTGAATTGAAGCTCGAAGATACAAATTAAGGAATGAGAATCGAGGGAAAGTATGAGCAACCACAAGATGCATGCCTATAATTTGCAATGGTTACTATGGGAATATATAGTTTAAAAGCATGTGAATGAAGCATCATTCAAAAAATGAGGTATTCAAATGGATGAGAACCATAAGAAGTCAACGCAGCATAGGCATTGTGCCTTATAAACATGATAAATCATAACTTTTCATAGATAACTAGGTTATTGAGGAATTTAATCCAATGAAGACATAAGAATATATGTTAAACCTTTGAAAAGCAGAGGAGGCCAAAATTTAAATATTTAGAATAAAATTTTGGTGGGTGTTGTAGCGATATGCCCACTACAAAATGTCATGGTAATAAAAAAAATGTGATATGGCCAAAGCCCAATAAACTTTCCTCACAGAGGAAATGACAATTAAAGCACTCATATAGAAAAAAAAGAAAAAGAGAGAAACCTCGTTGATATAGGAATTGCAAAGCTACGTAGTGAGAAACTTGAAGTGGAAATGCCATATAGGATGGCACTAGGGTGGGGTGTGTTGATATTTTGCTTAGGACACCAACACCTTTGTACATCTTGGTCACTTGCAGGAAGTGTTGGGTGCACTTTCGTTATCATTTATAGGTGTGTCACTAGGTTCGAGTCCCTGCCAAGGCTGGTGTTACTAAAACTTATCACCTTTGTGAGGAGAGTTGTAGCTAATAAGGAAGAATCCTAGAGCTTATGATCTCGTTTATGTCGAAAATTGCGGCCATCAAGGAAGAGTCCATGAGCTTACAACTTGAAAAAAGAGAAGAATGAACAAAGAGATAATTAACTAACTAAATACGTACTTTAACCCTGACACGATACAAATAAGACTACAATATTATTTAGATGCAAGAGAATCAATTTGAAATAAACACCCTCTCTATAAAAAAAGAGATTTAGATGTTTAATTTTATAAAAGTAAAGAAGGGGAAGTTTGTTTATTTATTGATTCTTGTGTGATTTTATTTCTTGTTATATTTAAGTTGTTAATTTTTTTTGTCAATTTTCCTATGATCTTGTTGACGGTGGACCCACCACCATTCAGGGGAACTCCCCGATATGAAGTCCACTGGACTTCACATCATTTGGTGTAGGAGTCCCATTCGATATCATGGCTTGGTTTCCATTATCGTAAAGGAATGCCTTAGCTCTTGCTTATTAGCACATGAGATTCGTATGCTTTGTCTTCGAACAATGAGGTTCGTGTGCCTAGTGAGTGCTAGTGTTACTTGTGTCAAGGTTCTTTCACCGCAGAGGGAGAGGGTGGAAGTGAGTCTCTAGTCAAAAGGGAAGAGTCCCAACTCTATCAAAGACACATAACACAATAGGACATGTGGAGTTTTCGATAGAGTAGGCCAGACGGATGCGATAGCCACAAACACACAAGAAGGGGTAACACATAAAACACTCAATAGAGTAGTCCGTGCAAGTGCGATGGACGTCATAACAAGTTTGTGGGAATGGTTTTGTCTGATATACGTTGAAGCAGCCCACGCGGGCAAGATAGTGTTAACAACTTATACAACAAATTTTCTTAATCATATGTATTAGAGAAACCAAAATTGTTCATAAAGAAACATGCATTACAAGTGTTCCAAGATTAGACTTACAAAAAATTACAATACATGTGTGAAAACATGCTATCCTATTATTAGGCTTCTGAATTAAGTGAAAGTTCCAAGACTCATTGGTACACCATCCATCACTAACCTCGTAAGAGGGGTGCTGGAGCCACTACTCGCTCCTCAAAGAAAAGTTTATAGATTCTCAAGGCTATGTTGGAGCCAAGGTGAAAAGCCTTTTGCATGTACAAATGAGAGGTATTTATAGCCGAGGGTAAAGTTGGCCCTTGTGATTGTTCAACTTCCCCCGTGAATGTTTGAATTACATGAATCTTCAACTTTACATGTGTGGCTCTTGGACTTGCACATTACATTAAATTGATTACAACAACGTGGCCCATAGTAGTGATGTGGCCGAGATGACTAATGACATGACTTGAGATGACAATGTTAATATGTTCGTGGTGCTGGTGGTGTCCATGTCAAGTTGTAGTGCCACTGAGTGATGGATGTGCTCTTGGTGTATCATAGATTCAACTCCTCATGGCAAGGTATGTGAAGTCTCAATTGTCTTGGTCTTCATTTGATTTTTGCATGTGCATGTTCTCCTTCACTTTTACTTTGACACGCTTCATGTGTTAATCCATTCGCAAACAAATCTCCTTGCATGAATTCCTCATTCGTCCATTTGTGAACAAATCTCCTTGCATGTGTTCTCTTTGTTCATCTTGTTCGTCGTTGCGTCATGTCTCATCCATGTACCTGTATCTGCAATCACTCGTGACAAGACGACATCAAATCCAAAAATATCCTAGTTTAACATGATGCATTATCTTTCACCTTTTGATGCAGGTAACTGAGAGAGAGTACAAGGCTCTTGAACTGTGGAAGGAAGATTCCAAGTTGGGATGTGAGCTCTGGGCACTGCTGGTGAAAATTGCATAGAAGAAACTAGGAGACTAAGATGGAAAATCTAGATCATCAGTGGCTATCTGCGGGATTTGGCTTGACTAGAGGGAAGATATGCACAATTCCTTGAGGGAAGAAAAGTAGGCACTAGAGGGGGTTGGCAGAAAAACTATGAAATTCCTCTGGGGAGCTCGCAGTGGGTTGGTGTCTCTATGCACTATGGGGTTTCATCAGGCAAGGGAGGAAGCTTGATGGTTGTAGAAGAAAATCTCACAGTTTCGTGAAGCTAGATGAGGGTAGGTTGCTTGGGAAAATGGCTAAGTGTGAGATCAGTGAAACATATGTAAACATTAATAGGAATCAACTGTGATCGCCCATGGAGAACACAAGTTAGTACAATCCATAGGATCAATGGAACATGGGGATGAAGGTTGAGGGAATGCATTTACATGACAACCATTAGGCTTGCAAGCAAAATCTGTGCAAACATTAAGAGCAGGTGAGGTAGGGGGATGTGACAGTTTAGTAGATGTGTGTGCATGATCACTCTGTAGTGGTGGAGCTGTTTGATGAGGAGATGGCAGACAGTCACTTGTGATAGCAACTGTATCAACTTGAGATTGTGCAACTCCATGACCGAAGTATGCTTAGTGGGGTTCGAATGGTTCTAATAATTTTGGATTTTAGGATATGTAAAGATGATATTTAAATCTTTTGTCTAGAACTTACCAATCAATTTCAGCTTCAAGAAACCGGTATGCAAGATTACAAAAGCCTGTGTGAAATTTCTCAACAGATTCATTTGGTGCTTTCCATAATTTTAGAATTTATTTATTGAGTGCTTCATAGTCAAAATGATTAAAAGCATAGTCTGTCTTTGTGACCAGATGATGGAGAGAGTGAATAGACTTTTCAGGCAGCATGTCACACCAATGTAGTGGGTGCCCTCGAAAAGCGTATGTGAACAACACGTAGGTCATGTAATCTTTAAAGAGTTCATGGCTTTTGTAGGAGCCTACAATTCCAACTGCATGTCTAACCAAGGCTACTTAGCCTCCACCATTGTGTGTTTTATGTGACAAGTTATTCCAGACCTCTTTCGAGATCTCAAAGTCGTTTCCATAAGATATACACTCTGGAAGAAAGTTTTGGGTTTAGTCATGATAAGTTGTGAAGATTCAAAATAGATTGTGAGGACTCATCTTGTCATCTGGTCCTCCTTCTAGCACCAAAAATGTTGACGATGCTAGACCTTCCAACATTCAGGGGATATCCTGGTATGAAGTCCCAACTAGACCTCACACCGTTTGGTGTAGGAGTCCCATCCGATATGATGGCTAGGTTCCCATTATCTTAAATGTTTTCCTTAGATCTTGCTTGTCAGTACATGAGAGTGGTCTACTTTTTCTTTGAATAATGAGGTTCATGTGCCTGGTGATTTCTATTGTTACTTGTATCAAGTTTCTTTCACAGTACAGGTGTTATAGACATATTTGGGCACTGCAACCCCAATCACATATGTCCATAAACCAAGGGCTTCTAAGTCCCTAAAAGTGTAGTTTTATACCCTCAAGGAACAAGGTCAGCTGATTACATCATCTCCCAGAAGTTCTCCATGAAAAACTACTCAGAACTGGTCAAAACTGGATCATCTCACTTGCTCCATGGTCAGGGTGCGATGCATCACACCTACTACACACGGGAGGTGTGATGTATACTAAAAATTCCTTCTATAGGGTACGATGAGTGAGAATAGACAAATGGCAGAGACAGTTTTCTAAGTGGATGATCAACGAATGTTCTAGAAACTTCTCATATGACACTTGCCTCTCAGAATTCTCCCAGGGATGAGTAAGAGATCAATGAAATCTCTAAGTGGAGCCAAGAACTATCAATGCAATGACACTAATCAAAATCCCAGAGCTAACTCACACCTCTGCAAATGTCTATATATGGATCCTCCATCCCAGAGATCTAGAGGTTAGAGGCTAGAATTTTGCATCTTGTAAGGAAGTGATGTTGGTTTCTTGGTGGAACATCATAGTGTTGGGTGATCTATTAGGTCCCTATAATACTAGTGATTACCCCATTACTGTTGTAGTTGTACCCCTTATTAATATTGTTGTGCCCCTATTGTCCCCATATTGTTATTATTGTGCCCCATAGAATCCCTCTATTGTTATTTTTGTGGCTTTATATTATTATTGTTAGGTCAGCTGGGTTATATTGTGACTCCTTAGACTCCTATATATAGAAAGGAGGTTTTGTAATTTGAATCATCGAAGA
>APFE030147171.1:99368-144298 GCA_000404065.3 Pinus taeda
GAAGGCATTCAGGTTAGCAAGAAAAATGGAAAGCAAAACTATGGCAACTAGGAAGCATACCACTCACATCTATAAAGAGGGAAGTGGTGTTTCTGCTAGTCTTCCACAACCTATAAGGTTGACACCACAACAATTGGAAGAAAAAATAGCAAAAGGTCTTTGTTACAGTTGTGATAGCAAATACACTAAAGGTCATAAGTGTGTTGAGAAGAAATTATTCTACATAGATTGTGAAGAGGTAGAGGAAAAGGAGCAAGAAAGGTCAAAAGAAGAGGATATAATCCAGGAACAAAGCCTAGATGAAGAACAAATGAATCTGCCCATATCTTGTAATGCATTGGTGGGAATTACCACTCCTAAAACCATCAAGATAGAAGGACAAATCAAGAAGAAAAAGGTAATAATGTTGATTGATTCAGGAAGTACTCACAATTTTGTTCATTGTAAGGTAGAAAAAGAATTGAATTGCTTCTTATATCCAGCACCAGAGTGTCAAGTGATGGTTGCAAATGGAGGAACAATAAATTGCTCTGGAAAGTTCCATAATATCAAGTTATCCATGGGAGAATATGTATTGACTAGCCTAATGCTTTCCATTTCAATGGGAGGTGCTGATGTTGTATTAGGAGTCCAATGGCTACAGTCCTTGGGCACAATAGCTTTTAATTTTCAAGAACTTTTCATGAAATTTTATATGGAAGGAAAGGAAGTTGTATTAAGAGGTATTGCAGGGAAACCAGGAGAGATAATTAGCTCTAATGGTATGACAAAGCTTCTTAAAAAGGAACGAAAAGGTGTAATTGCACAATTATGTTCGCTAGATATTTCCACATTGGAATCATCTATTTCTCCAAATCTCCAAATAGTATTGGACAATCATTCCAAGGTATTTGAGACTCCCAAAGGTCTCCCACCTTTCCGTGATCATGATCATGCTATTCATCTGATTCCAGGAAGTGTCCTTCCAAACATCAGGCCGTACATATATCCCTATGACCAAAAGAGTGAAATGGAATGTATGGATGCATAAATGCTAGAGGCTGGTATAATTCAACTGAGTCAAAGTTCTTTCTCTGCTCCAGTAGTATTGGTGCACAAGAAGGATGGATCATGGTGCATGTGTCCAGATTATAGGGAACTCAACAAGCTCACCATTAAAGATAAGTTTCCCATTCCTGTCATTGATGAATTACTGGATGAATTGCATGTATAAATTTACTTCACCAAGTTGGATCTTCATTCAGGATATCATCAAATCAGAATGAAGACTGAGGGCATTCCCAAAAAATCATTTAGAACTCATGAGGGTCATTATGAATTTTTCGTCATGCCTTTTGGCCTTACCAATGCACCCTCAACATTTCAAGGTTTGATGAATTCACTTTTCAAACCATTCCTTAGAAAATTTGTGTTAGTATTCTTTGATGATATACTAATCTACAACAAGTCTTGGAAGGATCATGTTGAACATGTTGATAGGGTGTTACAACTATTGGAGGAAAAACAATTATATGCAGAAAGATCCAAATGTTTCTTTGGAGTACAAGAGGTGGAATATCTAGGTCATATTGTATCTCATGAAGGAGTTACGGTAGACCCTAGCAAAATTAAAGCCATTAAGAAATGGAGAATCCCCACATCCATAAAGTGTTTGCGAGGATTTCTCGGGTTGACAGGTATTATCACAAGTTTGTTAAGAATTATGGGAGAATAGCAGCACCTATAACAACAGTATTGAAGAAAGATGCATTTTCATGGACTCCAGAAGCAACAAAGGCCTTCGAACATATTAAAGAGGCAATGTGCCAAGCACCTGTCTTAGCTACACCGGACTTCACAAAAACCTTTATTATGCAATGTGATGCTCCAGGAAATGGAATTAGTGTTGTTTTAATGCAAGATGAAAGACCCATTGCTCTTGAAAGTCGTCCAATCAAGGGAAAGTTTTTACACTAAGCTATGTATGAGAAGGAAATGTTGGAAATACTCCATGCACTTAATAAATGGCGACCCTACCTAATGGGAAGACACTTCAAGGTAAAAACAAATCATGATAGCCTTACATACTTTTTAGAACAAAGATTATTCTTTGAAGAGCAACAAAAGTGGGTCACAAAGATATTTGGTTATGACTTTGAAATCATCTACAAAAAAGGGAAGCAAAATGTGGTGGTAGATGCACTCTCAAGAAAGGATGAGGATATGGAAGCATTGTTGTTCGCCCTTTCTATTATCCAACTAGATTGGATAAATGAAGCAAGGGAGGAATGGAAGAATGACGAAGAAGTGTGGGGACTTATTCAAAAGTTACAACAAGATTCTAGTACGTTGGATACATTTAGCTGGCAAAATGATTCGTTATGGTACAAAGATCGCTTATACCTTTGTAAGAATTCCCAGCTAAAACAAAAGATTCTTATGGAATTGCACACTTCTCCCTTAGGAGGGCACTCGGGATTTTTAAAACTTATACCACAGGGCTAAGAAGGAATTTTTTTGGGAGGGCGTTAAATCATATATTCAAAATTTTGTGGCGGAATATTTGGTTTGCCAACAAAATAAAGTTGAAACAATTAAGACACCAGGTCTATTACAACCTTTATCCATTCCAAGCCAACACTGGGAGGAGGTTTCAATGGATTTTATGACACGTTTACCCAAGTCTGAGGGAAAGAGTGTCATCATGGTGGTAGTTGACAGACTTACCAAGTATGCACACTTTTGTGCATTATCACATCCATTTAAAGCTAGTACAATTTCTACTGCATTTATGGAAACAATTCAAAAGCTACATGGAAACCCAAAGATTATTGTAAGTGACAGAGATCCCATTTTCACTGAAATTTTTGGATAGAATTATTTTCTTGTCTTGGTACTCAGTTAGCTCATAGCTCATCTTATCATCCTCAATTGATGGGAAAACTGAGATAGTAAACAAATGTTTGGAAGGATATCTTCATTTCTTTGTATCTGATAAACAGACACAATGGGTCAAATGGTTGCCTCTGGCTGAATGGTGGTATAACACTTCCTTCCATACAGCAACAAAAATGACCCCATTTATGTCACTTTATGGGTATCAGCCACCATCCATCACATCATATTTAAGAGAAAATTCTAAGGTTCAGGCAGTGGAACATCACATCGAACATCAACAACAAGTCCTCCAACTCTTAAAGGATAACCTCGTGTTGGCACAGAATAGAATGAAACAACAGGCAGATCAACATCGCAGCGAAAGAAGTTTTGATGTAGGTGATTGGGTATTCCTATGGCTACAACCATATAAGGAAATGTCCCTCAAGAAAGCTAAGAAGGATAATAAATTATCGCCAAATTATTATGGTCCGTACAAGGTGTTGCAAAAGATTGGTACTATGGCATACAAATTGGAGCTTCCTGCAGCTTCTCGTTTGCACCCAGTTTTCCATGTTTCATGTTTAAATAAGGTTATAGGCGACAAGCTCATAGTTCAAACAATATGGCCAAAACTTGATGAGGAAGGAAAAATTATATTGGAACTAGAAGAAGTCACAAAAACAAGATCTCGACAGCTACGAAATCGATCAATTTCGGAGTATCTTATCAAGTGGAAGAACTTATCTGTGCTGAAGATTCCACATGGGAGGATGAGAATTTTATACAGAAGCATCCAAAACTACTCAAGCGTTGAGGACAACACTTTTTTGAAGGAGAGGGGCATGTTGGGTCCCT
The DNA here is from genome assembly GCA_000404065.3 of Pinus taeda. Classification (NCBI taxonomy): domain Eukaryota; kingdom Viridiplantae; phylum Streptophyta; class Pinopsida; order Pinales; family Pinaceae; genus Pinus; species Pinus taeda. The sequence continues at coordinate 103,083 of APFE030147171.1, forward strand.
ATAATACTAGTGAATACCCCATTACTATTGTAGTTGTACCCCTTATTAATATTGTTGTGCCCCTATTGTCCCCATATTGTTATTACTATGTCCCATAGAATCCCTCTATCGTTATTTTTGTGGCTTTATATTATTATTGTTAGGTTGGCTGGGTTATATTGTGACTCCTTAGACTCCTATATATAGAAAGGAGGTTTTTTCAATCATCGAATAATTGTTCATTTATGTAATGTAAAGGAGGTTTCCCCCTCGAAGAGGCTGAATTCTAAGGCATTGATCTATCTTTTCTATCTTTTCTTGAGCTGGTTTCATAACATGATCTAAGCTTTTCATGAGGTGAAGAAGGGCTTTCATGCTTGGAGGATGACACTGGGTCAAATCAATGGGTTGTAATCCTCTCTTCTAATCTTTATATCAATAAATATATTCAAGTTTTCCTCCAAATTCTTGTATGTTTGATGATATATGCATTTGTGTGGTCAATATATTTATGGTCCTATATTGTTTATGACTGTAGATCTTTGCACTTTGAAGGTATTATGTTTCTTTGACTTTACAGGTACTCTTTGAAGTGGAGTAATCAAGGAAGGAGTGTCAAAGATCCATCATAGGGGAGAAGGAACAAGCAAGGAACCAAGCGAAAGTTTGAGTTTGGTATTCTTTGCTCCTCTCCTATATACTTCTCGTAAAGGAAAATGAAAGTAACTTTAATCTATTTGTTTCTAAGATAGCTACTCATCTTAGTGGGACTAGTAGCTCTACTAGACACTATATTTCCCAATAAAAAAATGGCCACTCCACTAAGGAGCGAATAGCTTGTTTTCTTGTGTATATTTGTTTGCTTTATAAACTTACAGGCAAAGCCTGAAGTCAAGCTAGCTAGCGTTCGAACTACATTTGCTATGCAAGTGCAAAGTAGATCAATGCTACTTCAGTCTATCTCTGGGTTTTGTTTATAAACTGAACAATTGACTTTCAAACATCCTAATTTCCCTAGTCATGGCTCAAGTAGCCTCATTAGATCAGCCCCTGTGATTTGTATTTACTGGCTATCATTAGCTCGACTTAAATCCCTGAACTAAGTTGCAAATTGTGACCAAGAACGAAGTTGAAGTCTCATCCCTAGACTGTCGCACCTTCTCCTCTTAGGAATCTAGATGCATCGCACCTCCCGTGTACAGTAGGTAAGATGCATCGCTCTTTCCTTGTGTTACAGGTGCAATGATCAAATAAGACTCCTTCTGCTTCCAGTTTTTGGTTTTTGTTCTCTCTCTTCAGCTTTATTCCAGAGTTTTGTTGTTTGTGATCAGTATACCTCTGTGGAAACTCCCTTCCTTTGCATGATTCAACCTCCAGTGTACAAAGAACTGTAAATGTTTTTATGTATTGTTCGCCATTTACAGTTCTCCTTTACAAAGAAGTAGCGTAATCAAACTATCGTCTTTTGATTTGGAAGTGTCGCAAGTGTCATTTTCAGTCAAAGAAAAGAATCCTTTTGTTCTTGATGGTCGATTACACTGTTACTATTGTATTTTATTTGAATTAATAGTTTTTCAATTGTTGAAAGCAATTTTCAATTCAAAATCGCAGAGTGTTGTCATTATCTTCCTTTCGTCTTTTGAAGAGAAAATCGTTAGTATTGTCGCCTGAAATGGTTTAGATTTGTACTTAGCATTCTTTTTGTCATTCACACATTAAGAAAGCAAAAACAAATACATGATTGTGCATTTGCATTTAGACTGCTTGTTGATTTTGATTTAGGACAGTGCATCTAGTGTGTGGTCTCTAATCTATGTTGAAAAAATCCCGCGTATCTTTCCTTAGTAGCTAGGATTTTCATTGCAAAAAGAAGATTAAACGATTTTTTATCATCTTAGATTGCATTTTAGGAATTTTATATCTACATCACGCGGTGAACTTGAAAGAGAAACTTGTTAAGAAAGATCAACTGCAAAATAAATTCAATGAACATAAAAATTCTTTGGAACCTAACACACAACATTTAGAAGTCTAGGCTAGACATGTATTATGGCATCGTAAAGCCTGGTAACTATTTCTTTCATTGTAGGTTGGGTGATTCCTCCTCTTTGAGACGATAAGTGCCAGTATGGACTTGTGCTCCCATGTACTGTTGAGTATATATTGGGAGATCACAATAGGCTATATCCTTTACCCTTAGGAAGTTGTGCCTACTTCCCTATCGATTGCAATGCACTAAACACAACATTTGGGAAGATTGACTACTGTACTCTAAAAGTATTCTACATTTTTGCGATTGGTTTGGTAATCCCTCCATCTAGATTTCCAGAGTAGTCTCTTTCGTTCCTTTTCAGACTCCCTAAAGGAAAAGGTCCATCTAAGCATTTGTCACTTCAGGCTCATTAAAAATCGAAGGCGACTAGAGTCATCTTTAGCTTTTTATCAACTCTTAAAAATTCAAAAAGAAAGTTGTGTCAAAGAGTCTAAAATTCATTTAATTAGGAATCATTTTTCCCCTTATTTTGAGTTGATCGAGTAATCCACAATCGTGGAAGAAAGTCAATCGAAACCTTGTCATTCGCAGAGATTAATGATTCAACTGTCTTTGACTCTGGAAATAAAACTATTTTGGACAAAGAAAACTTTTTTAACTGAATCAAAGTCCCTCAGTTTGCTTGGAACTTATGTTCCAACACCCTTAGGGACTCCGGTTACTCCAACCATCTCTGGTACCCCCGCCTTTACAGAAGAAGTTTCGCGGCCACAAGAGGACATTAGAATTGATCCTAGTGTAATGGTAAACACTTCTATTCCTAAATAAACTCCATCTATAGCTGATTCGATAGAACAACCATATGGAAGTTCGCAACAGAATTCGAGTCATGCTGGAATTACATCCAGCGGTTGGGTGCCAATACTGACTCAACAACCAAAAGTTGTATACTCGATGCAACAAAGTCTACCTCTGTCTAATATCCCCACTACACTGGCTATTGCAATGGTGTCGCAATTATAAGCATCACCTGTTGTATGTCAACCTCAAGTTTCTCAAGTCATAATACAACAACCACTTGTCTCCATGATGCAACCACAATCATTGATTAGTGGCTCCTTAATTAGAGTGAGCCAGGTTCAAATGGGTATTATTTCCCCTCATCTTGGTAGAACAGCCAGTATTGGACAACAGCAAATGGTTTCGCAACCATGGCTAGCGCAATATCAACAACCACAATTCCAACAAGCTTACCAAGGATCTCAGCAACAAGTCTTTGCAAGTAATGGGCAGCCGTATATTCAAAACAATCAACAACGATCATATCAAAATGGTTATTCCCATTAACCTTACCAAAGTTATTAGCATCAAATGCATTATGCTGGTATGCAAAGACCCATTTCTCAGGCAATCCCATCTTATCCTAGGTATGCTTCGCCAAACCTGACTCAACAATTGCCCTTCGTGGCAACTTTAGAGTTACCGGACCTAAATCGGCTAACAAAGGATCCAATTTCTTATGCCACTTGGTTGCCAATGATTCCTCATAAACTTCCATCAGATATTCCTACCATTAATGGAAATCCGGGTGAAGACCCATCGAATCATGTGATGACCTTTCATCTATGGTGTTCGTCAAACACTCTAAATGATGATTCGATTAGGCTTCACCTTTCTCAGTGAACGTTAACTGGTTCGACAGCAAAATGGTACATTGAATTGCTTAGAGCTTCATTTGATAACTTCATCGCCCTTGCCACAACCTTTTTAACCCATTTCAGTTACTAATAAGGTATGAAATAGGAAAATAGCTTCTTATCAATTTCAAACAAACAACAACCACTCACATATATGATCATATTCATGAGGGGTGACGTCGTCGTAGAATGGTAAAAACATATGTGCCTGATTAGCTACTAGTTGAATGGTTTATTAAGTCATTATTACCTTCTATCGTAGAAGATGTGGCAAAGGGAGGGGTCGTCACTAAAGAGAAACTCATTGCTCATGTGCAATATCTAGACTTGATCTATACTTAGTCTAGCACGCTCTATGAAAAATTTGTGATGATCCTAGACCAGAGCTTTTTGTTCCTCCTCCTCCTAAATAAAACAAAAACTCTCATGTCGGCGATGGTGTGATAGGTACGACTAGCACAAAAACCGTAAATGCTACATTGAAGAAAGCTCATATGTTTTCTAGTCAAAATGCAAATGAAGAACTTCTTGCCTCAGACGTAAATGTCGTGTCGGCTGATAAAGGAAAAGAACTTAAGAATCCAGGGGGAAAGAAGAAAAATAAAGGGAAAAAGAAGAAACAGGAGGAGTCGTCTCCTAAAAAATATTATGCAAACCCTTATGGAGAAAGGAAACCAAATCATCCATGCTTTATATGCGATGAGGATCATTGGACAAAAGAGTGTCCACATAAAGTTGAGCTTAGGAAACTCTTAAAGAATTCAAAAACCTCAGTGGTATTAACTTATCCGTTTCCAAATCCAGGAACCATTCTGGTTACTAGCGGCAATGCTTACCCATCCCAAGTGCTCATGTTGTCCTTTTCGAAAAAAAATATTATGCTTTGATATCGACAAGGAATAAAGATTATGGAAATCCACAACTGTCGAACAACAAGGCTACTGATCAACCTAGTAGTTCAACAACAACTTCGACCAAAGTTGTGCCACCCATCATTCCTAAGCTAACGATAAAGCCACCAAAGGGAGTAGTACACAAATTGACATTTAATCCTCCTGCCAGAGCAGCACAAAATTATAATATAGTAGAGGACTTGGCCCAATCACCATCTGCTATGTCGACACTTGAGGTACTGCAAAATTGCCCCTCCTAGAAGCAGGCTCTATTATCAGTAATAGGTGGGATTGACCGAGCGGATTCCAATCTTGTGGCCTTTAATCATAAAGGATATGACCCTCAGTTACCATCTTAACTCGCTTTCCTCATCCAAGTGAAATCCCTCAACAAAATTGTTCATCGAACAATTATTGATGAGGGGGCATCTACATGTATTATGTCAATGAGTTGCTAGAAAAATTTAGCCTCACCACCCTTGTCACGATTGTCAACGACGTTAAAAGCATTTGATGGATGAACATACACTCCATATGGTATTTTAAGTAACTTGCAAGTCGAACTGGGGGGAAACACAGTAGAAATAGATGTTGAAGTTATTGACGTAAACCTCGATTACAATATCCTACTGGGAAGGCCTTGGATTTATGCTATGGCTACTATTGTGTCGACTTACTTCAAAAAACTTGCATTTCCTTTTCAAGGGATTACAATCGTCGACCAACAAACCTTTCTCCCCAATAGTTCACAGGTTACTGGAAGCATTCCGATGATCCACGAAAACTCTCAATCACTTCAAAATATCGGAGTAGGCCTACTAAAATACCCTACATTGATGGGTACTTTTGCCCTACCACCTCCAAACAATCTAGACGAAGTGGCCACGGTGGGAACCTGCAATATGATATCTTCTAGATTCAGAAGATTCTTGAACATTTTGACAGCATGGATCATAACCATTTTAGAAATATTGTGGCAATCAATTTTCTTGGCCTGGGGGGCAAATCCAAATCAACGCTCATCGAGTGTTTGGATAGATAGGTCTAAGGAATATGGTATCTCTTCAAATCCTTGGTCACATATACATTCTACAGACAAAGGAATGATTCAATCAATGATGATAGGAGAAGCACCATGGGAAGATTACCACCATCGTTCCCATCTTCCAGATTACCACGAAGACTATTCCAACAACCTTAATCATCCTTCTATTTTTTATTTTCTATCAAATACTGTAAATACAGTGGATTATGAGGATAGTTCTTTTACTGTGTCAACCTCATTAAAAAATGAAACAAATCCCTTTCCAAATAGAATCTTTGGTTACAATCTCATAAAATCCAAGTCGAGTCTTTCAAAGATCTCTAAGGTAAACCTTCATTCCAACCACCGTGTTGAATGCAATGAAGCTTGGGGGGCATGCACCTCGATTTTTGTTATTATGCTGGGGACATGAAAAATTATAATGAGTAGTGTTACCACAGGGTTCAATCTCATTAAAAAATAAACCCACCACAAGCGATTTTTATGCGAAGTTCAAGCTCGTTAAAAATTAAACCGAAGCAATGAGCAAATGTTCCCCCATAGTTTAAGCTCATTAAGAAATGAACCAACCTCCACTAAATAACCATTTCGAATGCATTATCATCAGCTTTTGAGCACTGGTCATGTTCTTACCATCACCTACACTCTACTTTAGCCGATCATACGGATCCATTTGATTGTTTACCCTTTTGAGGAACGGCTGCGACGAGTGATTCTATTAGCCATCCTTGTACCACTGCCATGATTGGAAAATTCCAAAGCTTACCTAGAATTAACAGCTACCCGAAAATATCACTCATTCCTCAAAAACGAGTCTCCTTTAAGCTCTTTTCATCTGACTTGTAAAATACAAAGAGATTGTTGAGAAATTGGCCACTCCAACTCGTTAAAGCTATCGGACGTGCTATCCCTCCTCTAGATTTTAATATTTTTGGACCTGAGGGATTATTACACAAAAATATAAAGCGCTTGTTTTGTTTAGCTCATTAAAACTATCAAAAATTCATCCCTTTCATATTATTTTATACTTTTTCGGACTTAAGTGATTATATGATGAAAAAGGATTACTGGAGTTTCCTTTCCATCCCTTTTCAGAATCTCTAAAATTTAAAAAGGACCGAGTCATCTTTGTTGTTAAACTCGTTAAAACCAATAGCGACAAACTTGTCCGTAGAGACAAGAACGAGTTTCACTATCGATAGGCTCGTTAAAACATAGCGACGGGTTTGCTCAAAGAGAAAATTATAGAACAAGAATATGTTATCATCCTCAAGCTTGATAAAAATAAATAGGTATTTGTCAGCAATGACTAAGGAAAATTGGGAAGAAAAATTGAAGAAACTTTATTGCTAGCGAGTCGCTCTTGAACATGACACTTTCACTCCATCACCATGATTGAGTCAGGTTGGGTTATTTCGTTCACCAGTCATACTACCATTGGTCCATCGTAACATCCATCTTTGGGGTTAACGCTACCAATCCATTCCCAGTGTCGCTGATATGTTCAAGAGAAGTCGATCAGAGAATTCACCAACCCAACTTGTGTCTCACCTATTGAAATACCTTCACACTTCATTCTTTCATCACTACCACCCTAAACCCTGTACCATCAGATTGTTTTCACCTCCACAAAATCATTTTATCTGTTATGTGTCGTAGATGTGGGATTCATTAAGGCCCTCCTACGATAGGTCGCTTCTTGTCGACAATACCTCATTATCCAAGAAGTCTACCTAGGAACAACCCTTTCAGTACTTTGAAGCTTGCATGCCTCAATGGCAAGTTTCTCACTTCCGGAAATAGGTTTACATCAATGGCCTTCGACCGAAAGATTTTGCGTGGTGTTCGATGCCAAGTCCATTTTTCACACCACGTGAATTGTACTATAGTACCTTGAGGGTCATCATCATCATCAATGATTCCTCTCATGCCTGTTAACAACTTACATCATTGGTTGGTAATCAGGCGATGTCTTTCCATGTTTGACTCCAGAAAACCTTTTCACATGGATCGACTTGTATTTCGAGCGAAGATTGAACGAGTTCGAAGACCCTGGATCTAGTTTCATCCATACAAGCTGCGATATATTCAAGAAAATAAAAACATCAAATGTACATCATTGCTGCACAGATGATCATCTGAATCAAAGGATGATGGCTCTATCAGAATTATTAGTCTGCCACACAAACGATTGTCTATCCTATGTAGATGAAAATGAATTTATAAAGCTAATCATGGGAATGCCCGCCTCAGCTAGATCATGAAAAATATTATGAAGATAATGTATTGTGTTGTATCTTATTATAGGTCACCTTCCAGTTTGAAAAACCTTGGATCCTCATGATAAAGCATTTCACCCGACATCAAAAGGATTTTCGACCTCATGCTTTAGGGGGCAACTGTTATAGACATGTTTCGTCACTGCAACCCCAATCACATATGTCCATAAAACAAGGGCTTCTAAGTCCCTAAAAGTGTTGTTTCATACCCTAAAGGAACAAGGTCAGCTGATTACATCATCTCCCAGAAGTTTTCCGTGAAAAACTAATCAGAACTGGTCAAAACTGGATCATCTCACTTGCTCCATGGTTAGGATGTGATGCATCACACCTACTACACACGAGAGGTGTGATGCATATTAAAAAGTCCTTCTATAGGGTGCGATGAGCGAGAATAGAAAAACGACAAAGACGGTTTGCTAAGTGGATGATCAAAGAATCTTCTAAAAACTTCGCATATGACACTTACCTCTCAGAATTCGCCTAGGGATTAGTAAGAGATCAATGAAATCTCCAAGTGGAGCCAAGAATTATCAATGGAATGACACTAATCAAAAACCCAGAGCTAACTCACACCTCTACAAATATCTATATATGGATCCCTCATCCTAGAGATCCAGAGGTTAAAGGCTGGAATTTTGCATCTTATAAGGAAGTGTTGTTGGTTTCATAGTGGAACATCATAGTGTTGGGCGATCTAAGCTTTTCATGAGGTGAAGAAGGGCTTCGACGCTGGGAGGATGATGCTGGGTCAAATCAATGGGTTGTAATCCTCTCTTCTAATGTTTATATCAATAAAGCTATTCAAGTTTTCCTCCACATTCTTGTATGTTTGATGATATATGCATTTGTGTGGCCAATATATTTCTGGTCCTATATTGTTTATGATTGTAGATCTGTACACTTTGAAGGTATTATGCTACTTTGACTTACAGGTACTCTTTGAAGCGGAGTAATCAAGGAAGGAGTGGCAAAGATCCGCCAGAGGGGAGAAGGAACAAGCAAGGAACCAAGCGAAAGATTAAGGTTGGTATTCTTTGCTCCTCTCCTATCTACATCTCGTAAAGGAAAATTAAAGTAACTTTAATCTGTTTGTTTCTAAGATAGCTCCCCATCTTAGTGGGACTAGCAGCTCTACATAGACACTAGATTTCCTGATAACAAGAGGGAGAGGGGGGAAGTGAGTCTCTAGTCCAAAGGGACGAGTCCCAACTCTGTTAGACATAGACAACACAGCAGGACATACACAACTTCTAGTGGAGTAGTCCACATAGATGCAGCAATCACAAACACACGAGAAGGGAAAGCACATACAAGACTGAATGAAGTATTCCATGCGAGTGTGACAGTCGTTATAACAAGTTTATGGGAAAGGTTTGTCTGATGTCTAGTGAGGCATCCCACACGATTAAGATAATGTTAACAACTTATACAACACATTTTCATAAAAATTTGTATTAGATCAACCAAAATAGTTCAATTTTTTTAGCACAGGTTAAAGAAACATGAAATACAAGTGTACCAAGACTAGTCTTACAAACAATTACAATACATGTGTGAAAGCTTGCTAGCCTGTTATCAGGCTTCTGTATTAAAAAAAATTCCTAGACACATCGGTACACCATACATCACTACCCCATAAGAGGGGTGTTGGAGCCACTTCTCACTCCTCAAAGAAAAGACCACAAACTCTCAAGGCTATGTGGGAGGAGCCAAAGTGAAAATTCCTTTGCATGTAAAAATGAGGGGTAGTTATAGCCAATGGTGAAACTGACCTTTGTGATTGTTCAAATTCCCTCATGATTGTTTGACTTACATGACTCTTCAAATTTACATGTGGGTCTCTTGGAATTCCATGTTACATTACATTGATTACAACAATGTGGCCCACAATAGTGACATGGCGAAGATGACTCATGAGATGAATCAACACAACAATTTTGGTATGTTCATGCTACTCAGAGTGTCCATGTTGAGCTACAGTGTTATTCAGTGATGGATTTGATCATTTGTGGGGATTGAAAATTTATCTAATGTGTCAAATTATTGTAATTCAGTCGATGGTCACAAGGATACAGTGTGTGGCTACTGTGAAGTAACACATTTTAAACTAATTTGACCAATCTATCTAAAGGACTGAAAAGTCAATAGAGCAACTAGCCATTTTGGTTGATGAGGTTTTAGGGCCTCTTACTCAACATGGCATCTACAACCATGTAAACAAAACAAACATCTTCAACAATATTTTGGGGTAAGCCATTTTCATAAAGAATTTGTGCCAGTTCCACTCGAATGGTCTCCATCAAACTTTAAATACTTTTCCTGGTCTCCCAAGAACATCATTGTACACTTCAAACCGCTAGAAAGTTTTGCAAGAGGAAAGAGAAGGAACCACCTATGGCTTTTTGTGATCTTTCAAGATATTTTGAGGAGATACCACTATAAGATATGGTTTATCGAATCTCCAATCACCAAATGTTCCCATTCACTCTGGTCAACTTCCATAAGTCATCTCTATTATGTAGGATTAATGGACATGTGTTGTTAGACCTCCAAACATATTTCAATGTTTCTCTTGACTTCCAGTTTCTTCTTTGAGGAGAAGACAATATATTTATATTTCACAATAGCATTTCCTAGGCATTAGAGAATAACAACCATCACACTGAACTATGTAAATCATAGATTTTGTATTTTGACATATTATCCAAGGGAATGGACATATTCTCATAAGTGATTATAAAAATGACATTCAATGTCACAACATGAAAATGTTGAGAACTTAGGATCATGAATGTTTCTTCTCCTTAAATTTCTCCTTAAATTTATGGCATCTTCCATTTGAGATTACTTTGAATTTGTACTTTGGCCTCTTTAGTTGCTACAAGTAAACAGATTTATTCTGCTAAATCTATTTGAGAATGTTGTCATAAACATGGGAGAGAATTTTCCATGTCTTTTTTCATACAAACACGTTCCTTCTAAAAATAATTCAATCTCTTTTTTTGATAATGCAAGAGTCAGACCTTCTATTCATTAATCACAAAATAAAGTACATAGAGTAGATCAGAGTTCCCAAGGTCTGAGAAAGAAGGGAAACATAAAAAAAAAAAAAAAAAAAACTTTGCCCCTATATTTACACTTTACAATCCTCCAAAGTAGATTATAAGAATTTGGAGTGGGATCCGAGAATGACGAAAAAATAAAAACAAGAAAAGGCCTTAAACCCACCCGAATTCGTAGATTAGGGTTCTTTTACATGTGTGATGAACCTCTTGTCCCCCAATGAGCTCCATCCCCATCGGACCTGGCCTCCCTCTTTTAATCTCGACCGTAGGACTTGGCCAATAGATCAGACAGTTGTCGACCCAACCCGCAGGAAAAGCTGCTCGCCATTACCTGCAAGTGTCTACAAACCAACCCGATCAATATGAACCATTGAAATGCCTTTTGAGATCCAATGGTGGAGAAGGAAATTGCACCCGCCAACTAACGTTGAAGTTAGCGTGTGATAAAGGTGGTATTCCTCCTCACCCCACCACCATGTGGAGCTTCCTGAGTGGGGTCGGTTCCAAAAAGAAAAAATTACTTCCCACTTGTGTGGGCCAAAATCAATAGAAAACCACCCCGGTCATAGTAAGAATGGCCAGGAAAGAGAATCTCTAGCTTCATGGTCATCAAGTTTCATCTGCTCCCAAATGTTTGCATTGTCGACCCTCCTTGACCCGATGCGCGAAGCTTTTAGCGCCTTCCTTTCTGCCACCCTTGAAGCTCTTTTATCCTTATCAGTACAACTGTAAATTTTCATGCATTCATTGATCCGGGAATCTCCGGTTATCTTTTCTGAACCATTATCAAAAACCTCCATTGTAAGCATGCCTCTGAGCCAACCCTTGCTAGTTAGCATTACCCGTCTCCATTGCTCTCTTAAGGAACATTGTATTGTCTTCATTAGCTTGGTTTTGACAACTTGTTTTTAGTCTATTGTTAGGGGATTCACGCTAATTCATCAATACCCTGTTATCTGTGTAGGCCAGTCCTTGATTGGCTAGCAAATCTGCTAGCTTGTTGGCCTTTCTTCGCACATGTGCAAATTTGACCGTTCTCAGGCTCTATAGATGACTGTGAATCCATTGCAAGACTTCAATAAGCCTCCAATTTGAAGAGGCTTTTTTTGGTCTTGTTCCCCAGCTTATTCTTTTGACGGATTTGATGATGAGCTCAAAGTTAGCTTCAATGATTGTGTTTTGACGATTTTTGTGAACCAGAAACTCAAGACATTGTTCCATGACCATTAACTCCGGTATGTTGTTGGTGGTTTTTCCTAAGTGGTCATAAAAGATGAAAACAATATCTCCCCTGTCATCTCTTAACTCCTCTCCATGGCCTGCCTCTCCTGGATTACCTTTGGAAGCCACATCGATGTTGAATTTGAGAAAGTCCTTAGGGGGAGGATGCTAGAAGTCTAGCTTAGGATCCCCCATAGAACGAATCTTTACAAAGCCCTTAGGAACCAGCTAGTGCAAATCTAGTTAGCAGAGAATCCTTCAGTCCGTGGTTGAAGGAGGATTCAAGGGAATATTTCTAACGGTAGTACTAATTGTTTCCTTAATCTGTTTTAGGATCAGATCATAAATATTTTGGGAAGAATTCTTAACATTCTTGAATATCTTGTTGTTCCTTTCTTTCCAAACATTCCAAATTATGGAAATTGGTGTAAGAGCCCATGCAGAACCAAGAACTTCATTATCCGAAAATTTCTTTCTCCATTTGGTGAGAGTATTGAAAAGACATCCCATATCTCTGTCAGATTTTTGGAAGATAGCTGCAAAAGAATCCCATAATCTGGAGGTGAAAGTGCAATTTTCGAGAAGGTGATCAATGGTCTCCTCCTGGGTCTCAAAGAGTTGGCATCTAGAAGGTGCTAGGAATCCCCTTCTCCTAATATTATCCCAGGTCAGGATTTTCCTTTGCAAAACTAGCCACAGAAAGAGTTTAATTTTCATCCAACCCAGATGCTTCCAGAGGTTTTTCTAAAACCTATTAGGAGCATGGGGATCAAGTTCAAGGAGTATGAGTTTAGCCTCTTTAAGATTGAAGTTCCCCTCATTGTTGCTACCCCATCTTAGCTGGTCATGCCCCCTAGAAACCATAATTTTCCTTTTCTCCAACATTTTCATTAGTCTTTCAGCCTTGGTTATAAGATGACTGTCATCTTGGAGGTCTAATTTTCTCCATTTTCTCCATTTCCCTAAACTATTGGTTTGATTCCAAAAATCCATTACTTGGGTGAGCTCCTTAGAATCAGTCTCTTCTTTGAGGTCCTACAGGTCCTCCTCTAAGAGAATAGGTTCTCATTGCCATCTATCCTCCCAGAATAAGGCTAAGTCTCCCTCTCTAATTTCTCAGAAGTTATGGTCTTGAATTAATCTTCTGTTATCCCAGGCTTTGTTCCAAATATGAGATCCTCTTATATTCCCATCCATCCTTATGTGTTCATTATCAGGGAAAGCACTAGCATATTTTTCTTTCCAAGTAATAGCCCATTGCGCTTCTAGTTCCTTTATCCATCGGCACCAAAGTTTCACCCCTAGAACCTTACAAAGAATCTCAAGATCATCCAATCCAAGACCCCCATGGTTTTTTTGTTTGCCAATTTTATCCTAGGAAACTAAGGCCCATTTCTTCTTTTCTTCCCCCTTGCCCCATAGAAAATCTCTTTGTATGTTTCTCATTTGATGCAGAATTCCTTTGGGAGCAGGGATGGCAGAAAGCATAAAGATTGGGATTGATTGAAGCACAACCTTTGTGAGGACCAACCCACCAGCCAAATTTAAAGATCTGATAGTCAAGCTCGTGGTCTTGTCTTGCAGCTTACTAATAATTAGCTCCCAAATACTTTTGTGAAGCGGATTTGCAGTTAATGGAATCCCTAGGTATTTCGAGTCTCTTTGGAATCCCAGAATTCTAGATATGTTCCTATGAATAGCAATATGAGTATTAAAGAAAAATATCTTAGATTTGGAAAGATTAGCTTCCAAGCTAGAGTCAATGACAAAGTCCTGAAGGATTTGTTTGTAGGAAAGAGCTTCTTTGAGAGTGGGTGTTCCTTGCAACATGGTATCATCAACAAATTGTTGATGGGTTAAGGCCTATCCATTGTCAGAGAGTTGTATACCCCTGATCTTACCAACTGCTTTTGCATGCTTGATGGCTCTGCCCAGACCATCCATCATGAGAATGAAAAGAAAGGGTGAAAGAGGGTCACCCTACTTGAGGCCCCTGGAAGGGGTAAAAGTCTCCGAAGGAGAGCCATTGATAAGAATTGAAAAACTAGAGGAAGTGATCAAACCCTAAAGCAGTAAGAACCTTGTCGATATAGTTCCAATTCATCTTATCATAAGCTTTGGTTATATCAAGTGTGTGGATGATGTTATTAAGAATTTTCCTTCCTTCCACATATCCCAATTGTTCCCCTGAAACTAATGAAGGTAAGAGGGGTTTGAGCCTGTTTGCAATCGCCTTTGATATTATCTTGTAAACAACATTGCATAGAGCTATAGGTCTAAATCTATCAGGGGTTTGAGCCTACTCATGTTTAGGGATTAGAGCTATGAAGGAGGAATTCAGAGCTTTCAAAATGGTTCTATGTCTCCTTGAGTCTTCCACTACCTGCAGAATGTCCTTTTTGACAATATTCCAGCAAGCTTTGAAGGAATTTACACTAAAACCATCCAGGCCTGGCGCTTTACCATTCTGCATTTCTTTGAGAACCCCACTAACCTCCTCTTCTATCACAAGATTGTAAAGGTTAACATTATCCTCTCTGGAAACTATCCTGGGTATGTTCTTACTGAATTCTTGGATGTAGTGTTCTCTGTCATAACAGGTTTCTTGAGTTATGTTTCTAAAGTGCTGGACTAGCACTGCCTCTATTTCTTCATGAGAATTGAGATTATTTCCTCTTTCATCCTTAATCAGAGAAATTCTATTATGTTCTCCATTTTCCATGGTGGATTTTTGAAAACATCTGGTGTTGTGTTCACCTTCTTTTAGCCATTGGATTTTGGACTTTTGTCTTCAAACTACTTCCTCTTGACTGCATATATTCTCCCATTTCTATTGATATCTGATAGCTTGATCATGGCATGCTTTGTCATGTCCTTCTTTAATAAGGCCTTCGTGAAGTTCCTATAGTTTGCTTTCAATCACTTTTTTTCCTTCAATGATATTGCCAAATTTAGTCTTGTTCCAGTCCTTAAGCCATAGCTTGATATGTTTTAATCTTTTTTGTAGGATAAACATATTGGAACCCTGAATGTTTAAATCCTCTACCCACCACTTGGTTACATTGCTGATGAAATCTGGGTGGAAAAGCCAGATATTTTCAAATCTAAAAGGTTTGTTCCTGGGGTTACCAATTCCCTACACCTCCAGTTGTATTGGCTAGTGATCTGATCCCGCAAAGGGTAGCACTCCTGCTATCATTTCCTTGTCATTGAGCATAAGATCCTCTGAGATTATCAATCTGTCTAATTTGGAAGCTACTTGAGACTCTCTTCCTCTTTTATTGTTCCAAGTGATGATGTCGTTATGCATTTCAATATCCACCAGCTTCATTTCATCAATAAAGGTTTGAAAAGCCACAAAGTCTTTGCCTAATACTCTGGTTCCCCCTTTTTTTTTCATGATTTATTTAATCATGTTGAAATCACCCCTAGGATCCAAGGTATTCCTACATGTCTATTTTTGAGAGTCTCCAAAGAGTTTAAAAGCTTCAGTTTAGCATCCATTCTCTGTGTTCCATAGACATTTGTAACCAGATAGGTTTCCTTATCTCCTACTGGTTGAATTACTACAGATAAGTAATCTCTAGATGCCTCAGCATCTATTAAGTCAATCTTTTGTGGATTCCATAGAGTGAGAATACCTCTTGTTGTATTCTCTCCCTTGACTTCCAAAAACTCAAATCTATTGATCCATTTACTATGTATATCTCTTATCTTCTAAATGGAACACTTGGTCTCATGTATGAAAATCACATCCGAAGATGCTCGTTTCATTCTATTACTTAGTAACCTTTGTTTTCTTTTACTACCTAGACCTCTGATATTCCAAGAAGTGAGCTTCATAATTAAAGATTAGTAAAGGAATAAATGGACAGGTCTTTCATCTTACCTGAATGTATCATTAGCTTTCTATATTCCATCAATAGCCCATTCTGCTTTTTTCTGCCCCTCTTCTCTCCTAGGATTCTGGGTGCTAGTCCTACCATATTTTTCATCATCTTCACTCCTTCATTACCTTGTATATCTTTATGATTTAGACTGTCCAACCCTTAAGTTTGGGTCCTCCATAAAAAAAGCTGTTGAACCCTGTTGAACTCCTCAAAAGGTAATGAGTCTAGCCCTTCTTTGGTTCCTTGATTCAAGAAACCTTCTAAATCTGGGTTTTCTCTCTCAAGAATTTCTTGGAGTTCATGGTCCTCCATATCCATATCACTTTGGTTCATGTCAAGATCCATCGCGTGTTCAACATTACTCATCATAAATTCTTTCATTTTGTCATTTTCTTGTGTTTTCTCATTTTCTTCTTCTTCTCCTCCTCCATTGTGTTTCCTCCTTTTGATTTATTAGTACATCTGGGACCTTTGTCTGCTTCGAGGGTTTGGAACATGTTCTGGTTAACATGCTGCTCTTTGGCTTTGCTTGTTCTTAGTCCTCTTTTGCTCCCTTTTCCTTTATGTACCACCTTGAAGAAGCTTTCTGGATCTGTCATTATATTAGCTTTTCTTTTGTCCTCTATCTTACTGAGAGGGCAGTGTTTGACCAGGTGTCCATGCTCATGACATTTGCGACATCTAAAAGGAATGTGTTTGTAATCTAATATTTGTATCTATTCCTCATCAAACACTTCTAGAATAACCTCATCTAGAAATGCTCCAGAGAGATCCATCTCCACGCATATTTTGGTGAAGGAAGTGTACTTTCCCCTTCTAGTAGCCTTAGAAACTTTCACAAAATGCCCTAACTTATTTACTATGGCTGATAGAGATTCCATTTTCTAGTAATCAAGAGGTAAAGAGTAGAGTCTTACCCAGACTGGGACTGAGGTGAAATTTTCATGTTCTGGAACAAAGTTCATGATCCACGGCCACATATAGAGGCCTGCAGTAGCAATGAAGGCCCTCCTTCAAACACTCTGTCTTTGTCTTCAATATTTGAAAAAAATATAGTGAAAAATCCCTTGGATCTAAGATGTACATCAATGATGCCTTTTGGTTTCCAGTGGTATTTAATCCAGTGGGCCGCAACCCCATGAATTTACAAATGATTGCATATGTTTGCATGTGATCCTTGTGCACCTGCAATGCTGGATCATGTAAAATGATTCTGGGAACTATCGCCACTTTCGGCTTGCATGGTCCCATGTGTGCTTTGTCTTTAGTGCTTTTCTCTCTGATATCTTCCACATTTTCCAATGCATCATTGTGCTCCCTTGCCTTGGTTCCCTCTTGCTCTTCCTCATTACTTATATATTTTCCTTCTAAAGGTTCTCTGTCATTTTCCATAGGTTTTTTCCCCTTCTAACCACTTCCTGCATGAAGGAGGGAGTGGAGTTCCCTCCTATGCGTCCTTTTATGGAGGAATGCCTCTGAGATCGATCAAAACACTAGTTTTTTCCTCCGCACCATTGCCTTTCTCATTGTTTTCAGAAATATTTGTACCTCGTAAAAATCATTCAATCTCATTTGCATATCACTATCTCAATTTTGAGCTCCCTCTGTTCACATATCAAATATGCATAATTATCTTTAGGAGACATGGCACCACTAAGAAAACCACTTCTTACCTTCTTAAATTGATATAGCATTGGTGGTTCTCCATTTGCATGAGAACCAGCCAATGCATTTCTTAGATGTAATTGTTCAAAGTAAAGCACTGATACCACAACTTCGACAGGAAGGCACTCATTATGTGCGACATGTGCACAAGATTCTTGTGGAATATTTTGATAATCAATTAGTTTTCATACTTTCTTACTCCTTATATTTTTCAATCTTCGATGTTCCTTCAAGTAGATAACAATGATCCTATATAATCCATCATCTAGAATACATGCATAATCTAATGAAAGTGCTACAATATCTAGGAACTTTGACAGCTTGAGATTCCTATCTATCACTATCTTTGCAAGGTAGCCATCTATTAACTTTGCAACTTTTATTATTGCAGTCAAAGATGGAGAACCTTGCCCACCAGATTTGTACCTAAAATGGGAGTCCATGTGACCTTAATTGTCATTTCACTGAAAAAATTCTCTAGTACCCATTGAGCTATGTTAACATCAAAAGTGTGTCTCCAATATGTAATAATGACAACATGAGAAGATAATCGAGAACTATAAGATGTAGTTGTAAACCAATCCTTCTCAGTGATCAATGGAACATTGACTCAAATGTTCGTGTAGGTATACAAACCCACAGTTATGAATGTGCCATATAATATTTTTTTTTAAGTAAAATGAACATGATGTATATACAACATGTATGTTGGATGAATGCAATACAAAGTTGACATATGGTCTTCACTACTTCTCTCAATTGACAATACAATGGTCTTTTGGTGATGCTCCCGAGCTTGAGTATTGGCGCAACTATAGAAGATTGTGGACTATGGTCGCCATACTGCATATTCCATTTTGATTAAAATAATAATATAGATTGGATCATTATATTATTTTTCATCCATCTCAATGCATATGGAGTGGAAAAAGTTGAGGAATCAGCTCAAGAGACCATTTTACTAGTGGGACCTAGTTTGGCAAAACATGGTTTGAAACCTTCTAGTAGCATTATGGGGCATTAAGTGGCATTTTTTGGGGGTAAAATTTTCCTTTTTTAACACTGCATCATTATTTTCTATTTTACAGACAGATATATATCCAACGGCATGAGAACCATGTCAATCAGAGTCCGTATGCAAAAGTTATACCACTCAGAAGTTCACCTTCCTTTTTTCACACCTATAGTTCGGGAGGATGCCGCCTCAGCCCCCATTATTCATGGAAAAGGGGTTAGCCATTTGTTTTTGATGTAAAAGAATCTAGAAGAGTCTATATTGTAACTCTAGTTAAGAGTTGATGTAGTCAAAATTAACCATTAGTAGGTTATCGAGTTGTGTTATAATCGAGCCACTAGGATGATGAGGCATTCCATTCTTTCAAGAGATTTTTGTTCCATATCTAAGAAAGGATAGCCAAGAGAGATAGCAGATAGAGAACTTAGAGAGGATCTTTACACTATAGCGGCCCATGGGAAACAAACATTACTTCTTTGTACTTGTAGTCATATTTACAAACAGAGAAAGAGAGCGAACCAAACTTACCTTCAAGTTGGGTTTTATCCCGAAATGGTTTCCCATAGAGGGTATCTTGTGTCTTATGTGCGTGTGAGATTATTTTTTAATTCTCTACTTTTGTACATAATTTCCATTCACATGCATACACTAATTATAGTTAAATCTACAAATCTTAAAGTTTAATAAAACTTTAATAGCATATAATCCCATATTTTTAATATAATATTATCATATATGTTGTGACGAGCTCTCTAGTGGAATATCCGTGGAGGTTTACAGATCAAGAATATTGTAAGGAATAGGACACATTAAATTTGGTAAAAAGAAACATGTTTCTATGACCAAGATACATTGTGGAAGGAATCTCCAACACAACAATCTCATTTATTTGATTTCTTTTCAAATAAAGAACTTTAGATAACTGTGATACCGCAATTTAGAAAAAGAATATTTCGTAATGGATATCACAATTGAGCTTTCTCATTTTTAATAATAACTCAATGTACCTTTAAAGTAACGAATAATTTACTTCTTTTTCTTGTCTTGGAACATGGGAGGGGTTCCTTTTTTATATTCTAAGAACATGAACTTCATAAAGATATTGGATGAAAACTAAGTTCTCTTCTACCACTTTTAAGAAGGGAAGGAGAGTGGAATTTTTGTTTAAACAAACAAAGAAGTCATAGACAAATCCAAGGCACACATATACAGATGGATCTGGGAAATGTAGTAATGAAGCAAGTGAGAGGGACAATTTGCAAAGTTTGAGGCATGAGATTTGGATGTAGTGGGGAAAGAGGATTAATCAAGGATGTATTGAAAAAGAGTGATGAAAATCATCATCAACATCTGGCAACCAACAAAGTGTGTTGATTACATGGGCACACAAGCTACGTTTCAAGAAAAATGAAGAGGTGCAAAGTCTATAAAGTAATGGGGATAAAGGGAGTGGGACCAAGAATAATAAATCAAGGATGAGAACAATAGGTTATTAGTGTGGCAGAAGATGAGTCTTCGGAGGGACCACATATGGGTATGCCAGTTTGCTCAAGATGCAAGAGAGATGGGGGGAAGCAAACAAGTTAAAGGGAAAGACAAAGATTTCCTTGAGGTGAAAGCTTCCTTATGAGTAACGTAAAATCAGATTAGACAAGTTATCTAAAGATAAGCATGGGCAATATTTGTAGATTTATGTATGTTATCACTCAGGTTGTTCCCTGGCTCCAGGAGGGAATATGGACGAGGTAACCACTAACCAATCTTTTAGCTACAGATCCTAGCAAATCTGCAACTAGAGAGGGCTCTCTCTTTGTGATTTAGATTTGTTTGATTATATGTTAGGCTAGCTATTAGGTACAAGTTTTGTTTGGTGTTTGGAAGATGACATTCAGTAGAACAAGGCAGTAAGTTGAGGGAAGTTCATACCATTGGGTTGATGGAGTTTAATGGAAATGAACCTCTGGGATGGTTTTTTTAGCAATAAGATAACTACAGAGAAAGATAATTAAATACATAACAACTTTGAAGCTGAAATAAGATGAAATGAAGTCAAGAAATGAAAGGCAATCAAGAATCTTTGATTATGTTAACAGAGCAAAATTTTATAAACATTATCAGGGAGAAGTTAATAATTCCTTGATGATATTTAGAGTGAAATTACCAGGGAGACAAGAGCAATCAAGAATTCTTGCCTAATATAGTCCTATGGAAAACATAAAAAATTACAGGAATTGAACACAGAGTACAGCGAAGTAAATTCTGGGTTATTCTTATTTCCTGTAACTTAGAACATGATATTTAGATGATAAATGAGACACAAATACAGTAACATAAGAGTAAAGAGGACTTATTGTTCCATGTATTAACATGAGAATTCTGCAATATGTCTTTTTTCCATCGATTCCACAACCAGAAAGTTCACCAGCAAAGCATTCCAGCAAATTTTATTCCTGAAGAGTTATGAAAAAACATACAGCACAGGTCCAAAATGATATTCACCAGCCAACGACAACACATCTCTTTAGCAAGTATTTATAGAAGTTTACAAAATATCCCATAGGGAAATATCTAGACATAAATTTATCCATCTACTCTAGCAGGATCCATAACTAATGTGGAAACAACTGCGCAACAATAACTAAGGAAATAAATGTGCTTTACTGGCTGTTGTAGGTGTCATGTTTGCTGTTGACCCTTTGACTCTGATGGTCGGTTGATGAGCGCTTTCCTGATGTGCTGTCGTTGTTGAGCTATCCTTTGCCACCTGTATCTGAGCCTACTTTGTCCTTTGGCGCGAATCTTCTCCTCAGCCGATTTGATTTTCCCTGACATTTCCTTTTAGATGAAATGTGAATAGTTTTCAAAAAGGGAGAACTCAACTTTATTTTGGTGGGATTTAAAGCATGCTTTGCCACCACTGATCTGTTGGTAACTGATTTTTTCTTAATTTAGCCAATATCTCATCGGCTTCAATGTACCTGTAATAATTGGGCCAGACTTGAAAAAGATGTGCTACCTCATGTTCAATAAAAAACAAATCTTCCAGTTTGTCATATAAATGTTTCCCTGTGGGAGGAACTTTTTCTTCTGTGCTACTTGATGAAGCTGTAATCTGATTTTGTACATAGGTATTTAACCTATGAGCATACTGTTCTTATTTCAACATCTTCCCACTGCTAGTGACTAGGCTGGGTAGACCTTTGCTTTATAACATTGTCAATTTATATTTGAAGGCTTCTATATCTACTTGCATTTCCCGACATTTTATTTCTATTGTTTGCACAAAATTTCTCATAGTTAGCACCTTTTTAACTCTTAAAATAGTTTATGTTTTGTTATGAATGTCCAAGGATGCTAATTGTTCACCGGTATGAGTATTCAAAAAATGGATCATCTCGTTGGCCTACTCAGGTTTATTGGCTAATAATACCCTGACCTTTTGGGTCTCATACTGAGCCACGCCTATCAATTTTATCTGATCAAAAATGGTTTGTATAGCTATCCACTGATCAGCAATAGCTTTGCCAATCTTATCCCACAAAATTGTCTTTATTTTAGTCAGGGTTCTTTGGAGAGTGAGGTCCTTCTCCAAGGCCATTATTTTGTTCTCTAGGGCCTTTACTTCCCTGGTCTTCTCGGCAACAGTCATCTTTGATTTGTCATAACTAGCCTTAGTATTGGCTATTTTTTCCTTAGTCTCCTTGAGCTCTGCCATCAGGGTCTCTAAGGGTTTTATTTATTTCATCATTTCCTCCATGCTTATACTGGCCTCTTGCAATATAGTTGTTGTTGAAGTTGAGGCACCTACTGTTGAAGCTGGATCCAGGGGAGGTGCTGCTGTAGTGACTGTTGAAGGAGGAGCTATGATTATTGGAGCTGTTTGGGATGGTTGAGGGGCCAACTCTGGCTATTTCCCTTGTTGAGCCTCTTCTAAGGCTTTTTCTGTGTACAACAGCCTTTGGTTCACCCTCATAAGCAGGCTGACCACATCCTCTACTTCCTGTTGTTGTGCCACCTCTGTAGTTTGAGGATGTATGGTAGCTGGCAGCTTTAATTGTCTTCTCAGGGCTGCTATATCTTCCTCCTTTTTCCTGATTAAGGCCTGTGTGCCTTTGGGATCCTTGGGATCATGTCCCAACTCTATAATGATCTCTTCCAAGGATTTTATCCTGTTATCCTTGGCCAATGAGGAGGCTTTCTCCAACTCTAGTTGGGAAGAAGTATTACACAAAGAATTTTGCAATCTATGGGCCATTAGAGCCTTATCTGCTAGGGTGGAGTATACCATTTCTCCAGCCTATTTATGCAACTCAATCTGGTCTATTGGATGGATTTCTTTGGCCAAGACCTCTAGATTGGTTCTAATATAGTTTGCAGCTGACTTTGGCTACTGTACCATGGGTCTGAAGTGACTAAGAGTCATCTTCCCTGTTAGCATGTCATAGGCTGCCATGAGCCTTTGTTGATTAGTAGGTGCCATTCTCATCAATTGATTGTAAAGCTGAAACCTTATTAACTCGTTTCTAGCTTTGATCTTAGTGAATGCTCATTTGATATCGGAGCCCTGCTGGGTCTGTTGTTTGGAGGATGAAACCTCCCCACATGGTTGTCTCTCTTGCTCTTGCTGAAAGGAGTTGGCTGATGTTCCCAAAACAGCAGGGATCTTCTTTCCATAAGTTCCCTTACCCCTGATATTGCCGGTGGTTTCTTCAGTGAATTCCTCCTCGGAATAGGGGTTTAGTATCTATCTCTTTTCCCCTTGCTGGTCTGTAGGTGTCCTTGTCCAGGCATCTTCAAGTCTGTCCCTCTTTTTATCTCTTTCTTCATTGTGAGGGGTTTGTAGCACCAGGACTTCAGGTGCCTTCATTTGGGTTGAAGGGCCCTGTTCTTGACCCTTTTCTTGATTTATGGATGGTTGTTCTGCCATTGTACTCTGCTGTTCTGAATGTTCAATTTCTGTGCCTCTCCCTGTAGGTGAAATGGCTTCTTTAGTCTGTTGTTGTGGAGGCATAGCAACTGATGTCCTTGCTCCAATATGTTGAGGCTGTGTGAAGGTGACCTGTGCAAAATATTCCAGGTCAATTCTTTTCTCATGTTCTTTCATATCTTTTTCTAACCTTTCTTCTTCAGCAAGCTCTTCATCATCTAATGTGCCCTCTACCCATTCTTTTCGATTAGCATATTGTTCAATGTGGGGGATTGGCTGGTGCATGTATCCTGAAAGCCTGTGTTTGATTCTTCTAAGGCTTATGAAATTTTCAGGGTCATATGGTGCCCAAAAGAAGCTTTGTTTCAGCATGAGCTCTTTGCTTAGCATATTGTTTGCATCCTTCTAGGCCTCTTCCCTTTTATTGAAAAAAAAAGGACCCAATTGATGTCTGATTTTAAGCTGTGCTTTCTTGTTTTTCCCGTGGAAATGAGTCAAATCAGCACTACTGAATTGCCTGAAATATTCTAAGGCAAAAAGTCTCATGGGGACATATCTTGGTAGCTTATAAGGAGGCAACTCACAACCATAAATTCTGATCACTGTGTGGTTTTGGTAGAAGTACTAATCACCGATGTTGTAGCCATTTGAAAGATGTAAGATTCTTTGCATTTCAGCAGTGAGCCTACCAGGAGGAGTCATCATCAATAGGCAAGTGGCTGGGTAGATGAACATGTCCACAAACTCACAATATGTGTAGGCAGAAAGGTGGACCTAATGGAAAATTGAGGTCCAGAAGATAATAGATCTTCTCTCTCCTTTTGAGTCTAGTCCCTTGAGAGGAACTTTGAAACTATCAGGGTGATAGTACAACAACAGATGGTAAATGTAATAAGTATACTTAAACACTCTTTCTCTCTCCATCATTATGAATTGCTCATGTATTCTGTGTTCTATGAAGGTGGCATAGTCATACATGATAGCAGGGGGCTGTCCTGGACTGAACATGGCTAATAGTAGAAACACAGTCTCATCCACAAATTCTCCTGTTTTGCATCCTAGAATGTAGGAAATCATATCTACCAGGATCCTACCTGTTTCATTGAACGAGGCTTGATGATAGGGTGGAGGATGATTGGTCTAGCATTATGGTTGCATGAACAGCTGATCTACCCTTGATAACTCTGAACTAGAGAGCTTTACACCCTTATCAAGCAAGAGCTTCATTCTAAGAGGAACCAGAGGCTGTGGTCTCTCAGAGTTTAGCATTTCATTTATGGATTGAGGAGTGATGTAGAACAGCACTGACCCATATGGAGTGAGGATTGCTCTCTGTGTGGGGTCATAGTTTGCATGACACAGATGAATGAAGTCAGGCAACACATTGACTGATGGGAGGTAGTATATTGGAATACTAGATTGCCAGATTCCCAAGATATCAGTGTTATTTCCATGATTCTTTCTGAAGTTACACACAGTTTTAAGGTGAGACTCGAGGCCCCTGATATCCTTGATCTACATGTCCCTGTCTTCCAAAGGTAACCACTCCAAATCCATGTGTGGAGCATTCAAAGGAGCAATGTTGAGAGCCACTGGAGCCTCCATATTTCAACTGTTTGAGTAGTGATTGTAATATAGGTTTATGCAACAATAGGTAATAGGACTCTGGCTCTGAGGCTTTAGTCAGGATTACGGAGACTGATTTTTATGTCAAATTGACCTCAGTGTATAAAATCTATGGTTGAGACCAAATATTACAGAGTCTAGCAAGGTATTTTACATGAATTTGTTGGATTTTAAGCTCTGTGAGCAAGCTGCAGGGGGAATGGGATTGAATTTTAACCAAACAAACGAAATTTTGTAGAGGATTTTGAAAAAGGGAGTGGATGCATGGGTAGTTTGCAAATTCTGCCGGCGAAAACGACCTTGAAATGTATTTTAATGGTGGAATTGGCAGAGAACGGCAAGTTTGTCGGGTTGCTTTTGAACAAGGGGTCAGCTAGTGAATTTACAGATGGAATTTCAGGGGTTGGAGTGCCTTTTAGTTTGAATTTGAGCTCCTCGGTCAATTTTAATGGCGAAATTTCTAAAAGATAGGATTTATGGGTCAACTGTCGGTAAATACCTATTTTTATGGCGTAGAGGATAGCTAGCAGAGGTGCCTCAAGCTGCGGAGTCGAGTTACAGAGTGAATTTGCAGGTTGGTGGACTATGCAACTTTTGGAGGTGGGTTGGATGTAAAATCGCATGCACGTTATTCACAGGCGCAGCAAATAGAAATAAACGAAAATAGTCGTTTTGACGACTTTGTAATGAATTTTGGACATTTTAGCGCTTTCGGCGCTTTTTAATGATGACCTCATCATGACGTTTTTTTGTCGTGTAGTGGGTACAGAGGATGACGTGGCAGCTAACATGTATGATGACGTGGTACATGACACGGTGGCGGGGGGTGATGTCAGTAGATGATATGGCGCAGGTGTAGGGCAGTGGCGGGAGACGTGGATGCAACATCATGTAGTGACGTAGGCGGAAGGACAGAGTGGTAAGCAGTTTCCATCATACCGCTTTTGGTACGTGGGCGGTATCTATCAAAGGTGGCCCGATGCAATCAGAGGGTGATAAGTGTCCCTGTGTACGATGCTGAAACCATCGACCATCGAGTACTAACGTACCGTCGTTGGGGCGCATCTGATATGGATTAGGACTGTCAGATCTGTGGGGGGCGATCCGACGATGGACGGGAGGGCGATGTGATCGGGTTTGAATAGAAGAGCGCGCATGATAAACCTTAATTTCTCTAAGGTTTAGTGCGGGTTTTAAACTTTGGGTTATGGGTTTTATGTTCGTAGAAGGGTTATGGTTATTCCTTTAATCAAATATTAAACGAAACCCGTATAAAATGTATGCGCGGGGTTAATATGGTATGGTTTGCATGTGGGGGGCATCAACATAAGCATTAATCTAACCAGCTGTTAGATTAATCCTAAGTATTTTGGGCGTGGAAGGGTTAATACCAAGGCCCCAAATGGACCTAGTAATACCCTAACTTTGTATTGTATGGCTATAGTGCCAAGGGGTGGGGATATTTATATTTTTGGGCTTTTATATAGTTTTTGTATGATAGGGATGGGGAAATACTTAAGTGGGCTAAAATAATAAAGTTAAATGTTAATATGACTTTATGGATTGAAAGTGCATGAATAGATGCTAAGTTTGTAAAGTGAAAACTTAGACATAAGAAAATGAAAGGAGTATCGAATGATGATTTTTACATAAGAAATGTGGCTTCTTTTCCTTAAATAAACTCAAAGTTTGACCAAGCATTTCTCATAGAATGAAGTGAAATAGGACTATTGGGCAGATCCCAAGGTCCTTGAGGGGATGTTAGTAAAAGATTTATGGGGGGAATGATGGGGAAATTAGTAATGCTTCCAATGTTCGGCAGTACAACAATTGCCCTGGTACCAAAATGGTGCAGTACCAATGTCATTGATGAGATGAGTCTTTCTTAACAAGACAAAAAGTGATTATAACCTTGTTTCTGCAACCTCAAACTGTCTACCCAGCCTAATACACCTAGCAATTTTTCTTTCTTTGGATTGGGTGTATTTGGACTAGCAAACCCTGCATTTCTTTCTTATCTTTTGACTGTCATCCTATCTAAAACTATCCTTATTTCAACCAAGGGCTCAGAATGAGGAGTTGGGCCCTTTATTTCTCTATTTAATCTAGTGATCTTCCAAGCTTGAACTGTTTGGGCAAATCTTATTCTCTATTCTAAGACAAGAAATTTAAACATGAGCTAGCGAGGATTACACTGTCTGGCTATTCATCACCTGTAAGAAAATCAGTAATTGCACTTCCTTGTTTGCATGTGTCATCAAGCCATTTTCCTATTCTTCCCTTGGAATTGCTTTTTTTTTTATCTGAATCTTGATTGTTGATAATATGGAACCTTTGTAGCATGGAAAGGATGATCATATTTGGCATTTCCACAGTCAATCATGAAAAATGACACCTATTGGTATAGGAACCTAATAGTTTCTCCACTTGGGGATGGATTTGTCAAGAGAAAAGCCAAGAACAATAGGTCATATGGCCTCATTCCTATTTCTTGCTGCGTTTATAAAACTTCCTTCTACTGCAAGTTAACCAACTGGACCTTTGTGGCATGGATAGATTTCTTATAAGCTGACCTGAACCTTTGTGTAGTTGTCTTTGGAGGTTTATCAGAATTTATTTTTCATCAACAAACAATAGAGAGCTTTGGAAAAGTAGTATTGCAAAAATGAACATTTAGGATGGTATATCTGTTGGCTTTCCTTCTCAAAATTTGTTGCATCATATCTCCTAACCTACTGCTGAAATGAACTGCTAAAGTAAACACCTTTTACGTACAAATTGATTTTTTTTTGTGTTTTAACAAGGAGGATCAAAATAATGCTTGAGCATTTTCCCATTGAATAGGCCTTCTTGAGCTTTTGTGCAATCCAAACTCTTCAAAAAATAGGTGTTTTTTCCTTGAACAGCCTGAATGACAAAAGGGCCTCTCCATAGGAAATCAAATTTTCCATGTTTTCCTTTGTCTTCCCTTCTGGAATCCCACTTTAGTACTTTGTCTCCCATGAAGAAGTCTTCAGCTTTTGTTCTTTTGTCAAAAATTTTCTTGGGTTTGTCTTGCAGAATCTGAGTTCTTAGATATACTTCTCTAGTCTGTTGCAAGTGAATAGTCTGATTGATTCTCCTTTGGATTGCATTGGGTTCTGCTTGTAACTCTTGCAACAATTTGATCATAGGGATTCCCAAGGATGAGGGGAACACAACCCCCATGCCATAAACCAATTCATATGGACTAGTCCCAATAGATCATTTTGTGGTCAATCTATCCACCCATAATGCATTTACTAGCTTTTTATGCTAGTTCTTTTTGTTCTCCTCCAAGACTTTTTTGATGATGTTAATCAAGCTTTAATTAGATGACTCTGCTAGGCCATTACCTTCAGGGTAATAGTTTGTGGAATTACCTAAGGTAATGTGGTATTTGTGACAAAAACTGATCATCCTTTTGGACTTGAAGGCAACAACATTGTCTGTAATGATCTTTTCTGGACATCCAAATCTAGACAAGATATTGGTTTCTAAGAATTCCATGATGATTGAATCATTGCTTGCCTACGAGGGATAGCTTCTATCCATTTGGTAAAGTAATCTGTGGCAATTAAGATCCACTTGTGTTTTCCAGAAGAGGAGGGATGGATTTCTCCAATGAAATCTAAACCCCATTGTTGAAAAGGCCTTTCAGTTGAAATTAGTTTGAGGGGCAAGGGAAACAACTTTCTCTTGCCTTCAAAGATTTGGAATTTATGGCATGAAACTACAAATTTTCTCACATCAGTAAAAAGGGAGGGCCAATAAAAATCAGCTCTTAGAATCTTGTCAGCTGCGGATTTCTAATATAGGTGTCCTCCACAATCCCCTGCATGAAACTCCTTAAGTATTTTGTCAATTTCTTCCTGAACTAAGCAATTGAGCAAAACTCCTTCATAATTTTTCCAAAATAAAACATTGTCTATAATACAAAATTTTGAAGCTTTCGTTTTCAAGAATCTCTTTTTGGTTCTGGATAACCCTGGAGGAGCTTGCAAGTTTAACAATACAAAACATATATCAACGTACCTTGTCCTTTTATGAGTTTTGTAGGCTTGATTTCAATGTCATACTCTAGAATGTTGGCTATCCATTTGCCCCTTTTACCTTCAATTCCTTCTTGAGCAAGAGTATCTTTGACCACTACATTTGGAACATAGGCAATTATGTGAGAGTACAAGATATAAATTCTAAAATCCTTTATGGCCTTCACAAGAGCATATGCCTACTTTTCCATGATTTGGTATTTGAGTGGGGCATCTCTAAGTGCCTTGCTAAAGAATGCAATGGGCTTTTCACATCCCAGGTCATCTTTTTGTAATAGGACAGCAACAATGGTATGCTCAGATGCAAACGAAAAGATTATGAAATCTTTATCAAACCTGGGACTCGTAAGAACAGGTGTTCTTGTCAAATCTATTTTGATTTCTTCAAAGGCTTGCTTAGCTTCTATTTTCCATTTGAATTTAGAGTCTTTCTTCAGCATACTATTCAACAGTCTAATCAGTTCGGCTAGATTAGGAATGAATCTTCTTAGGAAATTGATTTTCCCTAGAAAGGCTTGTAATTCTTTGATGTTTCTTGGGTGAGGGAGTTGAAGGATGGCTTGTATTCTGGCTGGATCTATTCTTATTCCATCTTTGGAAATTATGTGGCCTAGGAGTTTGCCTTCTTTCAGGCCAAATAATGATTTTTTTGGGTTCAATGATATGCCATATTTTCTACAAATTAGGAACACTTGCCTTAAATGATCTAACTGTTCTTGGTTTGATTTTGAAAAAGCAGTAAGATCGTCAAGGTATACTACTAAAAAGTCATGGATCTCTTTAGCAAAAGCTATGTCCACTGCCCTCTGGAATGTGTCATCTGCATTCTTCATTCCAAAAGGCATTTTGACATATTTAAAGGTTCCCCAAGGTGTTGTAAACACAGTTTTGTCCTGATCATCCGGGTGAACAAGAATCTGATTAAATCTTGAGAAGCCATCTAATAATGAAATCCTTGAAGCACCCACTACCCTCTGTAAAATGTGATCCATTTTGGGTAAGGGGTAGTGGTCTATGAGAGAGACTTTATTCCAATTTCTCAGGTCAGCACAAAGCCTTATCTCTCTAGTTTTCTTTCTAGTAGGCACTAGATTTGAAATCCATTCGGAAAATCTAATAGGTGCAATTATTCCAGCTTGATACATTCTTATGACTTCCTTTTCAATAAGGGGAAGGAGCACTGGATTAATCCTCCTCAGCTTTTGTTTAAAAGGTTTCTGGTTTTCTTTCAAGGGTATTGTATGTTGGATAACAGATGTGTCATAGGACTTGAGATCTTCATAGCTCCATGCAAAGACATCTTGGAACTCTTTAAACAACTCAATGTATTTCAGTTTTTTATCAGGAGGAAAAGTTTTGGACAGTTTTACCATTCTAGGATTTTTTGTAGTTCCAATATTGCAGTCCTCAATTTCTGCATTCAGTGGTTGCATTTTTGGTTTTCTTGGAATGTAATTTGAATAAAATATATCTTCTAAGGGAGTTAGGCCTATGGGTAGGACATTGTCCTTCAACTCAATTACTTCGGTTTCATCCTCAATCATTTCATCAAAGCTCATTTGTTTGAGTTCTTGCAGCTTTCTGTGATTAAAAGTTGTTGGATTCAAAATTAAATTCTCTACTTCAGCTGAGATATTTGGCTCAACTTTGTCAATTTGTTGTTGATCATCAATAGTGCTTCTGTCTATGTTGATGCTTGAAAATTCTTCTTCTAAAGTGAGGAAGTTGTTTATTTGGGTGTCATTCTCAAATACTTGCCAATTTTTCACATTGTCTGGGACAACAGGTCTGTGTTTGATCTCAACTGTGAAGTGGTGATTGGGCTCAAAAGGAAGTTTACAAGTGCTGGCAAAGGTTGCCAAACTATGTGCATGTAGGTTGTGTTTCCTTGGAATTTTAGTGAGTTATGATTCCAGGAAGGTGTTTAGTATTTCCATAGCTACACATCTATAAGCCCTTAGTCTAGGATCATTTGTGACAAAGTTTCCCTTTATCTGTTGTATTATCAAATCTGAGTCTCCTAGAATTGAAATTTTGGTGACCCCTAGACTTCTAATTAGTTTGAGCCCTAGCAAAAGGGCTTCATATTCGGCCATATTGTTTGTGCATTTGAATTCTATCCTATATGCATGACCCTGAGCATGGTCATTTTGTATGTTGTGTATACAAACCCCTGCCGCTACTCCCAATTTGTTTACTGATCCATCAAACTCCAAGTACCATAAAATTTCCTGATCAACACTTGTCTCAGCAGTTTTGGGGACTTGTTTAGTGGGTAGTGAGTTCGAACTTTGTAGCTAGTTTGATATGTCAGTTTCCCTTGTTACTTCAATGATATCAACAATTTTTTGGTGCCGGTCACTAGATTGTTTGTTCATGTTCATTGTTGGGGTTGTTTCTAAGAGTTTGACCTCCGTTTTGGAGCACATGTCAGCATTGTATAAGATAAATGAATCCATGTCAGAGTGTATGGAATAGATGGGGAAGTTTTGGGGATTCCCTTGACTGCTAACCACATATTTCATCAGTGTTTCCCGGTACAATTTCTTTGGATGGCCAAATACTGAAATGGTGGCATATCACATATCTAGTTGTAAATATCCTTGAAGTTTTGCCCCCCAAGATCTAGATAATAGCATACCATATTTAGGTGGGATATCAGCTACCACCACATCCATCAAGATTTTTTTGGCTGGATATTGGACTAAGGATACACAAAGATCTTTGATTGGGCCTAGACACCTAACCTAGCTGGAATCAAATGAGAACAAATCCTTGTATGGCCTTGTGATATCTAGGTCTAGCTTTTCCATCACTGACTTAGGCATTAGATTATGAGAATCCCCTGAATCAAACATTGCATTATGCAACACTTTGTCATGAATGTTTAAGCTCACATAGAATGGAGGAACTCCACCATCCACTGTCTTTCCATTGACTTCAGGACCAAAAAACAGTTCTGGTTGATCATCTAGGACATTGACTGCATCCCTAGTTTCAGATATTTGAAGTGATCTGTTAATTTGTTCCCTGTAGACTTCATGTTTGGCCAGTTCTGACAATGGCATGGCTATTTTTATCTTACCTATCTTTTTTTCTAAGTTGAAAGGTTTTTCCACTTGCACTCTTGCATTATGGATGGTGGACATTTCCTTTTCTATTTTGTTCTCCAAATTCTTTTGTTTGTCATGACTGCTATAGGTAACTGCCTTTGCTCTACTTACTGCTTATTTTGGAAAAGAAGAGGAAGATGGGTGAGTGTTTGATGGTTCTGGGCCTAAAATGTCTTCTATGATGGGTTCCTTTGGGTCTAGGTTTGTCTCAGCTGTGAATTCTGTGAGCAGAGAAACCTCTTTAGCTTTCTTGGGTTGTTTGGTATCTTTCAGTTTTGTAGGTTCAGGTACATTTATTGTCCTACTTCTCAATTTATATTGTTTATGAACCTCGTAGACTACTGCATCATAGCCTTCTTTAAAATCAAATGATTCCCCAGACTTAGTTTGAAATTGATTTAAATTATGAGCTTCCTAATCCTCCTGCGTTAGGAAAATTTGTTGATCACCATTTAAACCCATTAGATTAATTTGTGTGTCCTCTGCAAGTTCATTTGAGGTTGAGGCCTCTACATAATTCTCTTGAAATGGAGGTCTGATATTCTGATCACGAGCAGCTCTTCCAGCAGTAGGGTTTTGATTCTTTCTAAAGTTTGGGATTCTTGTAGAATTACTTGGTTGCCCTTCCCACGATAACTTTCTTTGAGTAGTCTCCACTCTATCTCCTAATTTGTCCATGCATTTAATGATTGCATCTAATTTTTGCTCAAATGTTGAAGGTTCTTTGAATGTTGTTCTTCTTTCAGTTCTGGCCTGGTTTCATTTGGCAATCATGTTTGCTTCTACACTAACAGGCACATTCTGCATGTTTGCTAGGCTTAATGGGGCTCTTTCCCTCAGCTGATATGCCATGTCTGAATCAAATCCATCAGGGAATTTGATCAAGGATAAGTCAGGAGGAGGTCTCAGGTTCTGAGGAATGGCACTATAGACATTATTGAACCTTGCACAATAGTCTTGAACGGTTTCTTGTGGACCCCTCTTTAGATTGTCATATTTAGTTAAGATGTGTAAAGGGTCTTTTTTCTTTTCCCATCTGTTTAAAAAAACCTGATATAGGGCCTCAGGGTTGGCTATATAGTTTGCAGCAAGTGTCCTAAACTAGGTCCTCGCGTCACCAATTAGGCTTTGGGCAAAGATTTTCATTCTCACATCATCATCATCAATTTCATAATTCTCAAAATAATCTTGCATCTTCTTGGTGTGCTGTTGAGCTATATAGGAACTAGCACCATCAAAATAGGTGATATTGCTTTGATAATCTTGGGGCATAGCCTCAAGATTGGCAGGCAATTGTAAAGGGGCATAACAGTTGGCCATATTTACAGGGACAAATGGGACAACAGGAAGAAATAAGAGGGTTGGAACAAGAGGGACAGGAGTGGAAATATGGCTGGTGGATGGGGGAGTGGAAAGTATGCTTTGAGGTGTGGGTGAAGAACTTAGAGAATATGTAGTATTGACAGAGGCAACAGTGACTCTTCCAGGAGAAAGTTCAGATTGTGTAAGGTTTTGATGAAGTATATCAAAGTCTGGATCAGCCGTTTGTAATATTTCCTGTCTCCTAAGGGTTTTTAGGATTAGGTTAGGATTTTCAAAGATAGCTGGGGAATTAGGATCTGGATTGGATCTAGTGTAATGAGTTTTCTTTTTTGGAGCTAGCTTCCAAATATGTTTTTAGTATTTTTGCTTGAATTTGTTTAAGGCGGGGAAACAAACCTTTTCTCGATTCAGAATCCCCAGTGGAGTCGCCAATAATGTTATCACTCAGGTTGTTCCCTAGCTCCAGGAGGGAACACGACCGAGGTAGCCACCAACCAATCTTTCAGCTACAGATCCTAGCTAATCTGCAACCGAAGAGGGCTCTCTCTTTGTGATTTAGATTTGTTTGATTATATGTTAGGTTAGTTATTAGGTACAAGTTTTGTTTGGTGTTTGGAAGATGACATTCAGTAGAACAATGCAGTATGTTGAGGGAAGTTCAGACCATTGGGTTGATGGAGTTTAATGGAAATGAACCTCTGGGATGGTTTTTGTAGCAATAAGATAATTATAGAGCAAGATAATTAAACACAAAACAATTTCGAAGCTGAAATAAGATGAAATGAAGTCAAGAAATGAAAGGCAACCAAGAATCTTTCATTATGTTAACAGAGGGAAATTGTACAAACATTATCAGGGAGCAGTTAAGAATTACTTGATGATATTTAGAGTGAAAGAAACAGGGAGACAAGAGAAATCAAGAATTATTGCCTATGCTAGTCCTGTGGAAAACATAAAAAAATACAGGAATTGAACACAGAGTACAACAAAGTAAATTCTGAGTTATTCTTCTTTCCTGTAACTTAGAACATGCTATTTAGATGATAAATGAGACACAAATACAGTATCATAAGAGTAAAGAGGACTTATTGTTCCATGTATTAACACGAGAATTCTGCAATATATCCTTTTGCCATCGATTCCACAACCAAAACGTTCACCAGCAAAGCATTCCAGCAAATTTTATTCCTGAAGAGTTCTGAAAAAACATACAGCGCAGGTCCAGAATAATATTCACCAGCCAACGACAATACATCTCTTTAGCAAGTATTTATAGAAGTTTACAAAATATCACATAGGGAAATATCTGGACATAAATTTATCCATCTACTTTGGTAGGAGCCATAAGTAATGTAGAAAAAACTGCGCAAAAATAACTGAGGAAATAAATGTGCTTTATTGGCTACTGTAGGTGTCCTATTTGCTGTTAATCCTTTGACTCTGACAGTCGGTTGATGAGCGCTTTCCTGATGTGTTGTTGTTGTTGTGTTGTCCTTTGCCACCTGTATCTGAGCCTGCTTTGTCCTTTGGCGCGAATCTTCTCCTCAGCCGATTTGATTTTCTCTGACATTTCCTTTTAGATGAAATGTGAATATTTTTCAAAAAGGGAGAACTTAAATTTATTTTGGCAGGATTTCAAGCATGCTTTGCCACCACTGGTCTGTTGGTAACTGATGTTTTCTCAATTTAAGCAATATCTCATCGGATTTAGTGTACCTGTAATAATTGGGCCAGACTTGAAAAAGATGTGCTACCTCATGTTCAATAAAAAACAAATCTTTCAGTTGGTCATATAAATTTTTCCCTGTGGGAGGGGTTGTTTCTTCTGTGCTTCTTGATGAATCTGTAATCTGATTTTGTACATAGGTATTTAACCAATGAGCATATTGTTCTTGTTTCAACAACTTCCCACTACTAGTGACTAGGCTAGGTAGACCTTTTCTTTGTAACATTGTCAATTTATATCTGAAGGCTTCTATATCTGCTTACATTTCCTGGCTTTTTCTTTCTATTGTCTGTACAAAATTTCTCATAGTTAGCACCTTTTTAACTCTTAAAATAGTTTCTGTTCTATTATGAATGTCCAAGGATGCTAATTGTTCACCGGTATGAATATTAAAAAAATGGATCATCTGGTTGGCATGCTCAGGTTTCTTGGCTAATAATACCTTGGCCTTTTGGGTCTCATGCAGAGCCACTCCTATCAATTTTATCTGATCAAAAATGGTTTGTATAGCTATCCACTGATCAGCAATAGCTTTGCCAATCTTATCCCACAAAATTGTCTTTATTTCAGTCAGGGTTCTTTGGAGAGTGAGGTCCTTCTCCAAGGACTTTATTTTGTTGTCTAGGGCCTTTACATCCCTGGTCTTCTCGGCAACAGTCATCTTTGATTTGTCATATCTAGCCTCAATCTTGTCTAATTTTTCCTTAGTCTCCTTCAGCTTTGCCATCTGGGTCTCTAAGGCTTTTATTTCTTTCATCATTTCCTCCATGCTTATACTGGCCTCTTGCGATGTAGCTGCTGTTGAAGTTGAGGCACCTGCTGTTGAAGTTGGATCCAGGGGAGGTGCTGCTGTAGTGACTATTGGAGGAGGAGTTGTGATTATTGGAGCTGTTTGGGATGGTTAAGGGGCCAACTCTGGCTGTTTACCTTGTTGAGCCTCTTCTAATGCTTTTTTTGTGTCCAACAGCCTTTGGCTCATCCTCATAAGTAGGCTGACCACATCCTCTACTTCCTGTTGTTGTGCCACCTCTATAGTTTGAGGATGTATGGTAGCTGGCAGCTTTAATTGTCTTCTCAAGGATGCTATATCTTCCTCCTTTTTCCTGATTAAGGCCTGTGCGCCTTTGGGATCCTTGGGATCATGTCCCAACTCTATAATGATCTCTTCAAAGGATTTTATCCTGTTATCCTTGGCCAATGAGGAGGCTTTCTCCAGCTCTAGTTGGGCAGAGTATTATACAAATAAATTTGTAATCTATGGGCCATTAGATCCTTATCTACTAGGGTGGAGTATAAGATTTCTCCAGCCTGTTTATGCAACTCAGTCTGGTCTATTGGATGGATATCTTTGGCGAGGACCTCCAGATTTGTTCTAATATAGTCTGCAGCTGATTGTGGTTGTTGTACCATGGGTCTCAAGTGACTAAGAGTCATCTTCCCTGCTAGCATGTCATAGGCTGCCATCAGCCTTTGTTGATTAGTAGGTGCCATTCCCATCAATTGATTGTAAAGTTGAAACCATATTGGCTCGTTTCTAGCTTTGATCTCAGTGAATGCTCGTTTGATATCGGAGCCCTGCTGGGTCTGCTCTTTGGAGGATGAAACCTCCCCACCTGGTTGTCTCTCTTGCTCCTGCTGAAAGGAGCTGCCTGATGTTTCCAAAACAGGAGGGATTTGTTGTTTAGAAGTTCCCTCACCCCTCATACTGCCTGTGGCTTCTTCAGTGAATTCCTCCTTGGAAGAGGGGTTTAGTCTTTGTCTCTTTTCCCCTTGCTGGTCTGTAGGTGTCCTTGTGGAGGCATCTTCAGGTTTGTCCCTCTTTTTAGCTCTTTTTCATTGTGAGGGGTTTGTAGCACCGAGACTTTAGGTGCCTTCTTTTGGGTTGAAGGGTCCTGTTCTTGGCACTTTTCTTGATTTATGGATGGTTGTTCTGCCATTGTACTCTTTTGTTCTAAATGCTCAATTTCTTTGCCTTTCCCTGTAGGTGAAATGGCTTCTTTGATCTGTTGTTTTGGAGGTGTAGCAGCTGATACTCTTACTCCAATATGTTGAGGTTGTGTGGAGTTGACCTATGCAAAATATTCTAGGTCAATTCTTTTCTCATGTTCTTTCATATCTTTTTCTAATCTTTCTTCTTCAGTAAGCTCTTCATCATCTAATGTTCCCTCTACCCATTCTTGTCGATTAGCATATTGTTCAATGTGGGGGATTGGCTGGTGCACGTATCCTGAAAGCCTGTGTTTGATTCTTCTAAGGCTTATGAAATGTTCAGGGCATATGGTTCCCAAAAGAAGCTTTGTTTCAACATGATCTCTTCGCTTAGCATATTGTTTGTATCCTTTTATTGAAAACAAAAGGACCCAATTGATGTCTGATTTTAAGTTGTGCTTTCTTTTTCTTCCCATGGAAATGAGTCAAATCAGCACTACTGAATTGCCTAAAATATTCCAAGGAAAAAAGTCTCATGGGGACATATCTTGGCAGCTTATAAGGAGGAAACTCACAACCATAAATTTTGAGCACTGTGTGGTTTTCATAGAAGTACCAATCACCGATGTTGTAGCCCTTTGAAAGATGTAAGATTCTTTGCATTTCAACAATGAGCCTACCAGGAGGAGTCATCATCAATAGGCAAGTGGCTAGGTAGATGAACATGTCCACAAACTCACAATATGTGTAGGGAGAAAGGTGGACCTCATGGAAAACTGAGGTCCAGAAGATAACAAATCTTCTCTCTCCTTTTGAGTCTAGTATCTTGAGAGGAACTTTGAAACTATCAGGGTGATAGTACAGCAGAAGATGGT
Organism: Pinus taeda; assembly: GCA_000404065.3. Lineage (NCBI taxonomy): Eukaryota > Viridiplantae > Streptophyta > Pinopsida > Pinales > Pinaceae > Pinus > Pinus taeda. Next base: position 141,417 of record APFE030147171.1, read on the forward strand.
AAATGTACGAAGTATACTTAAACACTATTTCTCTCTCCATAATTATGAATGGCTCATGTATTATTTTTTCTATGAAGGTGGCATAGTCATACATGACAGCAGGGGGCTATCCTGGAGTGAACATGGTTAATAGCAGAAACACAGTTTCATCCACAAATTTTCCTGTTTTGCATCCTAGAATGTACGAAATCATATCTACCAGAAGCCTGCCTATTTCATTGAATGAGGCTTGATGATAGGGCGGAGGATGATTGGTTTGGCACTGTGGCTACATGAACAGCTGACCTACCCTTGATATCTCTGAACTAGAGATCCTTGCACCCTTATCAAGCAAGAGCTTCATTGTAAGAGGAACCAGAGGCTGTGGTGGCTCAAAGTTTAGCATTTCATTTATGGATTGAGGAGTGTTGTAGAATAGCACTGACCCATATGGAGTGAGGATTTCTCTCTGTGTGGGGTCATAGTTTGCATGACACATATGAATGAAGTCAGGCAACACATTGACTGATAGGAGGTAGTAGATGGGCATACTAGATTGCCAGATTCCCAGGATATCAATGTTATTTCTGTGATTGTTTCTGAAGTGACACACTGTTTTAAGGTGAGACTCGAGGTCCATCATATCCTTAATCTAGAAGTCCCTGTCTGCCAAAGGTAACCACTCTAAATCCATGTGTGGAGCATTCAAAGGAGAAATGTTGAGAGCCACTGGAGCCTCCATCTTTCAACTATTTGAGTAGTGATTGTAATATAGCTATATGCAACAACATGTAATAAGACTCTCGCTCCGAGGCTTTTTTCAGGATTATGGAGACTGAGTTTTATCTCAAACTGACCTCAATGTATAAAATTTATGGTTTAGACCAAATATTGCAGAGTCTAGCAAGGTCGTTTACATGAATTTTTTGGATTTTAAGCTCTATGAGCAAGCTGCAGGGGAATGGTATTGACTTTTAACCAAACAAACGAAATTTTGCAGAAGATTTTGAAAAATAAAGTGGATGCGTGGGAAATTTGCAAATTCTGCTGGAAAAACGACCTTGAAATGTATTTTAATGGCGGAATTGGCAGAGAAGGGCAAGTTTGCCGAGTTGCTTTTGAACAAGGGGTCAGCTAGTGAATTTACAGGTGGAATTTTAGGGGTTGGAGTGCCTTTTTGTTTGAATTTGAGCTCCTCAGTCAATTTTAATGGCTAAATTTCTAAAAAACAGGATTTATGGGTCAACTGTGGGTAAATACCTGTTTTTATGGCGCAAAGGATAGCTAGCAGGGGTGCCTCGAGCTGCGGAGTCAAGCTATAGAGCGAATTTGCAGGTTGGTGCACTGTGCAGCTTCTAGAGGCGGGTTGGATGTACAATCGCATGCATGTTCTTCGCAGGCGCAAAAAATAGAAATAAACGAAAATAGTCATTTTCACGACTTTTTAACGAATTTTGGACATTTTAGCGCTTTTGGTGCTTTTTAATGATGACGTCATCGTGACATTTTTTGTCACGTAGCAGGTACGGAGGATGACGTGGTAGCTGACACAACGGCAGGCTGGTGATGTCAGCAGATGATGTGGCGCAGGTGCAGGGCAGTGGCGGGAGACGTGGATGCAACGTCATGCGGTGACATAGGCAGAAGGACAGAGTGTTAAGCAGTTTCCATCGAATTGCCTTTGGTACAGGGGCGGTATCTGTCAGAGGCGGCCGGATGCAATCCAAGGGTGATAGGTGTCCCTGTGTACGACGGTGAAACCATCGACCATCGGGTACTAACGTACCGTCTTTAGGGCCTGTCCGATATGGATTAGGACCGTCGGATCTGTGGGGGGTGATCCGACGGTGGACGGGAGGGCGATGTGATTGGGTTTTAACAGAAGAGCACGCATGATAAACCTTAATTTTTCTAAGGTTTAGTGTGGGTTTTAAAATTTGGGTTATGGGTTTTATGTTCGTAGAAGGGTTATGGTTATTTGTTTAATCAAATATTAAACGAAACCCATATAAAATGTATGTGCGGGGTTAATATGGTATGGTTTGCATGTGGGGGGCGGTCAACATAGTTATTAATCTAACCAGGTGTTAGATTAATCCTAAGTATTTTGGACGTGGAAGGGTTAATACCAAGGCCCCAAATTGACCTAGTACTCCCCTAACTTTGTATTGTATGGCTATAGTGCCAAGGGGTGGGGATATTTATATTTTTGGGTTTTTATAAAGTTTTTGTATGATAGGGATGGGGAAATACTTAAGGCAGCTAAAATAATAAATTTAAATGTTAATATGACTTTATGGATTGAAAGTGCATGAATAGATGCTAAGTTTGTAAAGTGAAAACTTAGACATAAGAAAATGAAAGGAGTATGGAATGATGATTTTTACACAAGAAATGTGGCTTCTTTTCCTTAAATAAACTCAAAGTTTGACCAAGAATTTCTCATAGAATGAAGTGAAATAGAAATATTGGGCAGATCCCAAGGTTCTTGAGGGGATGTTAGTAAAAGATTTCTGCGGGGAATGATGGGGAAATTAGTCATGCTTCCATTGTTCTGCAGTCCAACAACTGCCCTAGTACCAAAATGGTGTAGTACCAATGTCATTGATGAGATGAGTCTTTCTTGACAAGACAAAAAGTGATTATAACCTTGCTTATGCAACCTCAAACTGCCTACCCAACCTAATACACCTAGCATTTTTTCTTCCTTTGGATTGGGTGCATTTGGACTAGCAAACCCTGCATTTCTTTCTTTTCTTTTGATTGCCCTCCTATCTAAAACTATCCTTATTTCAACCAAGGGCTCAGATTGAGCAGTTGGGCCCTTTATTTCTCTATTTAATCTAGTGATCTGCCAAGCTTGAATTGTTTGAGCAAATCTTATTCTCTATTCTAAGACAAGA